>KZ506075.1:299304-381792 GCA_002844005.1 Limosa lapponica baueri | reverse complement strand
CCCGGGCTTCGGCAGCCCCATGCCCTGGGCAGGCACCGAGCAGCACCGCTCGGCCTGGGGCGAAGCGGAGGCCCGGGCCAATGGCTACTCCTACCCACCGCCGCCTGCCAACAGGTCCTCGGGCAAGAAGGCCTCCCGCATGTCGAGCAGGTGGAGGAGCGAGGAAGACTACGAGCCCCGGAGCCGTGGGGAGAGCGGCTGCAGGATGATGAGCTTTAGGTCCAAATCTGCCTGGCAGGAGCATGGTGACGACAGCCGACGTCACCGGTCCCGCCACCCGCCCGGCAGCGATTCCCCCGCTGCCCCCAACAATGCCAGCCCCTGGCAGCTGGGGGAGCAGGGGGAGGTACGGCCCCGCTCTGTGGAGCTGGGTCTGGAGGAGAAACGCATCAAGGCCAAGATTGAGGAGCTGGAGGAGGAGGACGGAGACGAGGGGGACTCCGAGGCGGCCTTCTCCATGGGCAGCTGTTGCAGTAGCCTGCTGCAAATCTTCAGGTCCAAGAAGTTCCAGTCGGAGAAACTGGAGCGCCTCTATCAGCGCTACTTCTTCCGACTCAACCAGAGCAGCCTCACCATGCTTATGGCCGTGCTGGTGCTGGTCTGTGTGGTCATGCTGATCTTCCATGCTGCGCACGGCCACTATGAGGTATCCTACGTCGTGGTGCTCTCTCTGGCCATCCTGCTGATGGTGGTGCTCTGCATGGTGTGCAACCGCAACGACTTCCACCAGGACCATATGTGGTTGGCATGCTACTCTGTCATCCTGGTGATCCTGGCAGTGCAAGTGGTAGGGGTTCTGCTGGTGTGGCCCAGGAGTGCCTCAGAGGGCATCTGGTGGACCGTCTTCTTTATCTACAGCATCTACACGCTGCTGCCAGTGCGGATGAGGGCCGCGGTCATCAGTGGGGTGGTGCTCTCTGCCATCCACCTGGCCGTCTCCCTCAAGATCAACGCGGAGGATAAGTTCCTCCTGAAGCAGGTAGGTGAGCCCTGAGCAGTTCGGGTGTGCGCTCGGCAGCCCCCACCTGCCTGCTGTGTTGAAGGGTGAGGAAGGTGGGGTTGGCTGATTTCCACAGGCCTGCCTGATGCTGGAAGGCTGACTGGGCTTTCAGTTGAACCCCTAGGTTACCTGCTATGAGGTGGGATGTTGTACAACGTGGTGGCTATAAGCCTGTAATCTTGCTTTTTTTATAGCTGTGGTGTTTCCTCGTTGCTGCTTTCCATTAAGGCTCTAAACATCTAAGAAACGTGCCTTACTGGTTTCCCATGACCGTAGTTCCAGTGCTGTCAGCCAGCCCTGCTAATGCCCTTCAGTTGTATTTAGTGTAAACAGCTCTGCCCCAAGCACACCTGTGGAATGGTATCCACATGTGCCGTGTTACTGAGAAATGTGTGGAAAGTCTTGCCATTTTTATCAGCTAGAGGTTATCCTTGTGTGTCACCCCCGAGCCTGTGTTCGGTGTCAGCGCAGCGCTTGCTCAGGCATCGGAGAGCGTGCTCCATGGGAGCACGGAGTAAGCTTTTGGTTTAGCGGGAAGGTGTTGCTCTGAGATGTGCAGGAAATATCTACAGTGAAGAAGCCCAGAGTTCATACGCAGACAGAAAAAAAAAAGTTTAAAAAAAAAAAATAAATGCAGATTATTATTTAGCTGTGATATCATGTTTAACAGGAGCAGTTCAGTTCACGGGAACAATAAGACTATTATTGAATGCATTACAGTGCAGTTTTTAATTACCATATCTGTATAAACAATGGCAATACAAGGCGCCACTCTTCTTTTTCAAGCGAAGCAAGCAGCCTTGGGGCTCATGTGCTTTAAGCTTACCAGACACCTTGGCAGTCAGGAAACCATTGACTTAAAACATTGTAGCTGTGTGGTAATCGTCATCCTTCTGATGAACAGGACTCTGAACAAGGATGAGCCTGTCACAGAGTCAGCCCTGATGCTTGTATGTAACTGGGTCTTGTTTATTAAAATCAGGTGTGTGGTAACTTTACAGCCCTATCACATAATACAAAATAAAGCCTTGTGCTTGCAGTTACTGCCTTGAGTCTTGCTTTTGAGTTGTTTTGAGTTCCACCTATTGCAGACTCGGGAATAGTTGTAGGGCTTAAATAAAGCTTTGGTAGGACAGGACTGTCGCTGCTCTGCTCTACTAAATAGCCCATGAAATTACTCTTTTCTCCCCCCTGCCCAGTTAAGCCTGCTTGGACAGTTTCCGGCTTTGTTCTTAGTTTCTTACAGATATTTTTGTAAACTGTACATGGCATATTTTTCTTATGCTTGATATAAATGGCTTTTTGTGCATTTCCAGCAGAGCACACACTGTGAGCGGGACAGTTGCTGTTTTTCTGCTTGACTTGGAAAAGTTTGCTAATGGCCTCAACTCTTCCTTGCTGGGGCTCTGGTCCTGCAAAGCCTTGTGCATGCTCTTGACTTTATAAGCTGAGACTTGTCCTATTGAATTCAGTGTATTTGGGGGCTGTATTCTTACATATGAAGGCAAAACTTGTCATGATTCTGGCCAGAAGACTTAGCAGACTGCTACGAGCAAAGTTGAGTTTGGAGGGTACTAATGAGTGCGATATTTTATATATCGTTATGTTGGAAAATTTTGGTAATTGTATTTTAATTGGAAAGAGCCTAAATCACAAAGGCCAAATGACTGACTCCCTTAGTAGAGAATTTGGGATAATTACAGCTCCCTCCCTTTCCAAATGCAGCAGGGTTATTTGTAAGAGACTGGGCTGATGTATAAGTGTGCACTTGTCGAAGGTAAAAGCACGGACAGTAGGTGATGGTACAGTATGCACAAATCTGTGCATTACACAGTTGCTTTCCCTTTCGTACTAGCACTGGATTCTCCTGCAGTTTGACAATAAATATTCAGTTAATGAGGATTGCCTCAGGAGTACTCTCACTTTGTTTTCAAAGGCAGTGTCTATCCATATTGCCTATTTATTTTTCCTACTAATGCTAAATGCCGTTCTCTATCTTGCTGTGGTCTATGTTGGCGTAGCTCTGGCTGAATTCTGTGGGGTTGTGCAAGGCCAAGAATCAGATTCCTTGCACGTTTGCGTATGAACATGAGCTGCTATCTCTGGCTGGCTGATAGAAAAATCTGTTTCTGCCGAGCACATCGCCTCACAGCTATTAACAGACCTTCCTCACTGGGGCTGTATCTCGTTGCCATGGAAATCTGTTGTGTTCAGCTCTGCCCCACTGATACACGCAGGCCCTATTTTTCCCCCTTCAAACTAACAGGGATGAAGACCAGATAAATCAAGAAGAGAGGGTTGTTTTCAGTGACTTCACGCTGGCAGTCACATCAGCCTGGGGTTTGTGGAGCAGGAGTGGATGCGAATACATTTGCGACTACGTGACCAGATGGTTCTTTATCCACGGCAGTCAGAGAAGAAAGGCTGGTTAGGATGTGTATCCCCTTTCCTCTCTTTTTCACGGCATTTTAAACTGTACTACTTAAGCGAGTTCTTCTTTGTGTGGGCTTTTTTCTTTTAATCTTCTCCCAGTTGTTTCCAAGCCAGGAAAAGTCATATACTGTTGTTATGATCCACTAACATTCAAAGCTGGGTGACTCTTGTGTAGACTCCTGAGCACTTTTATGAGGCTCAGGAGCCCATTATAAACTTTGCTGCTGTTCTTTCTCAAGAAAGTGAAATTCCTGGTTGTAGGTCCCTTCTGGGAGGGAAAGGCAACTTGTTGGATTCCCTTGCTGAGGATGCATGATTTTATTGTCTGAATTATCTTTTCCTAGCGCTTTGGGACTTCTCTGTCACCAGACTCTCTGGTCTGAGGCTATGCTAGTCAGGCTTCTTGAAAGGGTTAAGGCAGTCCGCTATTTCTGAATCAGTAAGGGAACAGGAGTAAAGGTAGTTGTGATTGTTCAGTCTGAACTGAGCTGCTTTTTTAATAATTCTTCTGGGATCACTGGACTTTGAAAGTAGGCTCTGACTTCTGTTTGCTACCTGGAGCAGTCAGGGTCTGTCTTTCAAAGCGGTGCCCTGAGCACCCCTAGCAAAAGCACCAGGTATACTTGGGACCCCTGCAAGCCTGATTGGGTAGAGGCAATGATCTTGGCTTCTTGAATTGATGTTTGATTGGATTGATTAGCAAAAAATTAATTAATTAATACTAATTATTGCTTTATTTTCAAAAGTTATCTGATGCTGAGGGAGGGGAGAAAAAGAAATCGTATGTTTGTGAGTTTGAGAATTTACTTGCATCCAAAGACTGCTGCTGGAAGCAGAGCACGTTACATGTATGACAGTCTGCCAACGAAAAATCTTGATTGCTTAAAGGTGGTAGGGGTTTTTTTTGTGTACCTATGATCAACTAATTCTAGAGGCACTGCTTTTGGATCTATTGGGGAGGGGATGACTCCATTTGTCTTCAGGTTTATGTCCTTATATTATTCTGGGACAGTTTGGATTACAAATGTGTTTCAATGCACACAAGTCTGTCTTCCTCTCTTTGTATATATAGTTTATCTCTGTTTAGGCCAGTCTTTTCCATGTGTTGGTTGTGATGTACTTTCAGGCTCTGAAAACACAATCATCTCCAGGATTCATATAAGAAGTACTTTACGTGCAAATGAGACTTAATACTTAACTGAGAAAGAAATATTCTATTTATCAATATACTGTTATCAATAAACAACAAATATGATGCTGAGCTTTATTCTGTGTTCCTGTAGAAACAAACTACCTGCCTGACCCACAGACTCGTACAGACGCATGGGAAGAACTTACAGTGTGCGGGTTGCAGATGCTTAACTGAAGTCATGTGAGACAACCAGCTGCCCTCAGTGCAGATAGTCTTGAGTAAGCACTGGCATTTTTGTAAGACGAGGGGCTAAGGGACAGGGAGTTTCACAACAGAGTTTATTGGGTTCTGAATCAGACTTAAAACGGGATGGGGATTGTGTGTGGGAGTGAGTGGGGAACCAGGGGTAAGGGATGAGAATGCCATATACAAACATAAAACAAACCTGTGTAGTGAGGTTAGATTTACTCCTATTTTCCCATCCAAACCTGTTCTATTGTAACTTCCTGAGGTTCCTTGTTCAAGGATACAGTTAAGCCTTTGTAGTTTATTAACTCAGTGTGAATGAGTGACTGTGAATGTACCACAGAAAACAGACGACTGGGAAAGAGAAATATTTTTGTTTTCTTTTTGTCTTGTGTCAGTAAACTCACCAAAAGAGAAACTGAAATGCTCTGATCTCTTTCCTCACCAAATACTACTGCAAACGATCTCTGATAGCACAGTTCTGAACAGCTGCCCCAGCACATGGCTCTTGTTTATGGCACTCTGATTCAAGGCTCCTGATTTTGAGCTCCTCCTTGCTCGGCCCCTTTCCATACGCCTCCATCATAACAGCATTACATTAGTACTCCTCGTCCTTTACTTCTGAGAGCTGTGTACGTGTTGGCCTTTCTCCCTGTCAGTCCACATAAATGGTACATGATTGATCTGCAGCTGCATGGTGGCTCTCTTGAAAATGTAGCATTTCAGTTTAACCATTTCTAGGAAGATGTTGGTATGAAAACATGTGCAGTTTCTCTATTTCCTTTCCCTAAATAAACTGTCACTTCAGCAGGGCTAAAAACAACTTCTTACTGTAATAGGATTCTTGTGGATATCTTCTAGCATCTTGTAAAGATGCTTTTTAGATGCAATTTAGATGGCATTCAACAAGAAGCCCGTCACATAGCAGGAGAAATAGTACTGTATGTTCCATCTCAGCTGCAGCATGCTTAAGCTATGTAGGTGATGACTGATTTTGAGACTAACAGATTCTCAGAAGTGTGTTACTCAAGTCAGTATATTGCACTTTCATTGTCTTTGAGAGGCCTTTATTCATGAAAGAGAGATGAGCTACCAGAAATGCAGACAGATCTCTCTGTCACTTTTCTTATGATTGTTTGCTGCCTGTTTTACCTTTGTCCACCTGGGCAATAAATTTGAGTAATGTTCATTTTGGATGTGATTTTTAAGGCACTCGGAGAGATACTGTGTGCTTCAAACAGCACTTAATGTCCCGTTCTGCATCAGCATTGATATCAGTAGAGCTGCTCATACAGTAAGATGTGCTCCAGCACCGCTATCAACCAAAGAATCTGCCTGAGCAGCAGTTTGACTGAAGTTAGTAAAAATTCATGGTTTGAGGGCTCTTGTTCAGGGAAAAAATGGCAACCCGAAATATTCAGTAACTATTGCGTTGATAGTTGCCGCCTTTAGTGTAATTCTGTAACAGAGGTAATTAATTAAGTCCCTGAGGTATTGTATATCAATTAGTCCTTAGTAGGAATATTGTTTGTATCCCTTGGGAATGCATGTGTTGCTTGAGATTTACGAAGGTGTTATCTGTTTTTCTTATCTCCTAAACTACCTTATGACCCTGCCACCTCCTAATCTCCTCCCCGTTGCTTTATCCTTCTTCCCACCACCCTGCATTAGATTGATATTTCACTGTAATGTTCACTGGTACCAGTAACTGTTATTGTAATAGTGTTTGAGTGCTCTGTGTCTAATTTCTCTGGGTTTGTGGATTCTTAATAGGTTCGTTGTCTTGGTAAACTGACCCATTTGACTCATTTCTCTCATCCTTGTGGTAGCAATTGCAGTCTTATAGCTGGCTTGGATCGCGGTGAATTGAAGACGAAACCTGATGGGGATGGTTTAAGTGCATTGCTCTGCTGGATGCACTAATTCGAGCAAAAGAGTTGTCCTTCTAGGCATTTTTATAGCATTTTTGAAAAGGCAGGGTGTACTAGTTCTGTTTATTTCTGGAGAGGTGCAGGTATTTCAGCAAAGCAATGGGATTCATTGAGATGCATGAGGCAGAAGGATAGCTTTCTATGCCCTAATCTTACAAAACAGTCATTGACTTGTCCTTCAGTGTCCTGGGCTTGATGGCTTGGTTTGACACCAATGTGACCCCTATACTCTGTCAGAGACCTGTCCAAGGCAGGACATCTTATTTACATGGTCTTTTGTCATTAACTGCATTCAGATGATTTATAAACCTGAATAGCAGCAGAAAGCAAATGCTGATTATCCTAGTGCTACGGGCTCGCTGGAACTGGTCGTGCCCTCTCGGAGCCTGAATCGGCTCAGCGCTTCCTAAATGCCCTTTTGCTCTGAGCTCGCTGTTGCTTGGGCAGCGCTGCTGAGGTCTGTGGTGGAAGAGGATTGGGACTCTGCCCAGCTGGAATGTGAACTTTGGGCACCAGACTGTTCTCCAAATGCATTCAATTTGTGTTTGATTAGCTAATCTTTCAGTCATGCACCATAGCTCCCTCTCAGTCTTTTAAGAAAATCAGAACAATTGCTAACTTTTTTGGCCATTGCAGTAGTGGGAATAGTTACAGTCTTTTGGGAACAGCTGGTTTTGTCTTCATATTTTGGTACTGGATATTACTCTCATTTTCTGATCAAACTAAAAGAACTTTCCTTCTAACCAGATAGAAGATGCAATAAGAAAAATCTCTGGCAGCAGCTGAGACACCGAGAGGTAGAAATTGAAATGATTTTGACAGCAGCTTCCTTATGTGTGGTAAAGTGGTCCACCCTGGAGTGAGCTGGTAGTGGCTTCTGAGAACCCGTGCTTTGAAAAGTTCCTGTCTTCCTCTTTTTTTTTTATTTTTTTTTTAATTCTAACCCGCCCACCCCACCCCCCTCCGTGCAGGTGGGTGCAGTTCAGAGAAAATACCCGCTTTTGTTTGGAGAGGTAGAGGACAGGGCTCCAAGTTTTGCTAGCCTTGGGCAAGCTTTATCTTTTTGTCTGCTTTATAGTGTAGCAATTACATGGCACCTTGCACAGGGAATCTGTACCCAGAAAATTCAGTGCCGAGGGAGCCAGAGTGCACCAGTCTGCCCTGAGCCTTCAAGCTGCTACATGATTTCATGATGTGCTACGTTTGGTTTTTTTCATGGCCCAGAGGGGTAGGACAGCGACAAAGTGTGTGCAAGGAATGTGAAGATTCACAGCTTCTGGGAAGTGGGTGGGGTTCCTGTATAACTGCTGTGTGACTTTTCATCTCCTGTGAGTCCTGTCTTTTGATGTGGGATATACTCGGTGTTAGTTCCTTCCCTCCTTCTGAAGTCTAGCCTAGTGATCTGAACTTGTGATATCTTGCATCCAAGGGATGCTCTTTCTTCTTTTTGTTTTGACATTGATGATACTTTAAAAAAAAAAAATATTTTTTTTGTCTTTACCTGAGATGTATCCTGCTGCTGCCAGAAATTTAATTTGATTCATTATTATGGAGTCCTTAGGCTAGGTAAAAACCCACGGGGAAATCTCATGTGAATGAAAAAACATAACCCCAAAGATATTAAAAGGGATAATCTAGTTATGAGGGGGTGTGAGAAACAGACAAGAGTTTTAATATTTGTCTCCTGAACTCCAAAATGTTCTCACCTTATCATAGGAAAGCTTGAAGTTTCTAGCACTTAATGAGATCACACATCAAATGGCTGTCAGGCCAAGACAAGAGTCAAAATGCTTCTTAGCACCTGCAACTGGACCGCTCCCAAGGAAATCTGTACTTGATGTTTTATGATGGTGATAAGTCTTGCCAGCTCTGCTGGCAGGTACAGGAATGGCATCATTGAACAAATCTGCGGTAGAATTTAGCATGAGATGGTCTTGTTCTGACACTCAGAGAAATGGACTGAACGCAACTTAAAGCTCTGCCTTCTGCTTTCAGTGTTCAGGAAGCCCTTCTCCCAACAGAACCCTGGTAGTTAGACAAGCTTGCGAACTGCTTCAGCCAGACACAGTTGGTTTTGCACCACAAAGATGCTGCATTTACAAGTGGTAAGAAACCCCCAGTTTAAAAATTCATGGGTATCGTTGGCATCACCACCAGTATTGCTTCTAGCACCAGGCTGGCCTCACTGCTGCTAAGTAGGACTTTTGTTACAGTATTCACCACAGGAAGTTTCATTGTATCGTCAAACTTTGTTCTACAAATAAAGTACCTTTATGTACTTTTTTTCTTGATATTTGTAAGTTGCTAATGCAACTGTGATGTAGCCTTGCTGTCTTCCCCAGACATCAAGAACACAAATCATGTTTGTGTGTTTAAGATGTTATCTGGACTATCTGTAGTAATAGCATCAAGCAAATCCAGCGTGCACTGTATGGTCATCATTTCTGGCTTCTCCTACTTCATAGCAGCAGAAATACCAGAAGAGAAGTATATTTCAAAGCATCCTCAATCCTGCCCTGATTTTGGTTTTAATTCCTCTATCTAGACTGCTGCTTCTGCAGTTTGAGAGATGAGTTTTCAGATGGAGTGTTAAACTTTCTTTTCATGAGAAGTTTTACACATCCATGCAACACCCATAAAATCTTTTACTGTGAGTTGAGCCTTTGTGGTACTGCTGTGCCTGGCTATCATCCTCCCTTTTCCTGGGAAACTTTGCTTTTGGGAGGTTGAGTTGGGGATTAAAGCTTCTCTACTAATTTAACATACATACTCTACTAGTATCAGAGTGCATCTTTGCAGACAGTAAACAAAGGACTGTGCTGATGCAACAGAGGGGGGGATATAAATGAAGAAAGGTTTGTGTTTTCTTTTTTTATTTTCCCCCCAGACATTAGAAATTGATCTCTCAAAGCAGCAACTTACGCAAACTGTTTATTCCTTAAACATGTTTGCAGCTTGTATAAGACGTTCTGTCTCACTTCATAATCAAGAGAAAAGGCTATGACATCGCTTGCAAGAATCTGTCATAAAACATTGCTAATGCAGGCAGTTCCCTGGCTGTATTTTCCCCTCCAGAAAAAGCCATGGCTCCTTCCCTTTATTCCCTGTTCCAGACTAAATGCTACAAGTTCTGGTCTCTGTGTCCCTCAGACTCTGAAAACCAAATTCTTAGAGTTAGTGATGTGGTAAGGGACTACTCAAATCAGTATTTCTAAAAACAGTAGTTTGCTGGTCAGCCCACAGATGACAGAGCTACTCAGACATGCTTGCTGAGTGATGAACTCTTTCCATTTGCTGGGAGGTACCCAACAGCAGCTCTGCATGTATTCTTGCTTAATGTGTGAGTATTTATGTGCAGAATTGCACAAACAGGTGGACCAAAGGATACATTATTAATGAAGACGTTTTCAGCTGAATGGGATTTCTTTTTTTCAGGCAGGTGGTTACGAATAATCTCACAGAGAAAAGGAAGAAGTGCTTTGTGGTACTAGGAAAGGAGGATACTTGGCAGTGTGGTGGAAGACTGTGTAATTAAAATGTCACTCTCACTCATGCTAAAAGCTAACTGCAGTCTTTAAAACCGTTAAACATGAAGTAGGTTACTAGTGTGGGAACTGCTATTGTGTGGTGAACTCTCTGAGTTTTAAGGCCAGGAAGGACTGTTGAGGTCATTTAACACTGCTCACTGAACAATTCTTCTCTTAGACTTAATGATTTCTTCTATTCAGATAGTATGGAGGAAAAAAAAAATTAAATGCTGAATTGCACAGCATTTGTCAGTTGAAAAAGCAATCTGCAATGATCTCTGAATTGAAGGTGAACGGAACCAGTACTTTTTTTCTTCTCCCTTCTTAGCAAGACAGGATTATAACATCCTGTGATGGAACAGATTGGGGGTATTTTCCTGCTCAGGATGGCATCTTTTACTTAAAGCATAACACAGATGGTCATGTTAGTTTGTTAAGGGGCTCTTACATCATGCCCAGCTTTCATACTGGCTGATTATGTTCTTGCCGCCTTAGTTGTTGTTGAATATGGCGTTTTTCTTTGCTCCATTTCTATTCTGGACTCTTTAGCAGTACACAATAGCACCACCAAAGAGCTGCTGTGCATGTGTGGGTTTTAGCATTGTATCTGAGAAATTTGCAAGGCGGTTGACGAGCCAGGAAAATGTGGGAATAGAGCTCAGGCTTGTATCTTCTTAGTCGTGTTAGCACACTGGAGCAAGTACCATCCCCCTGCGTATGACAGATGCATTGATAACTTTTGAAAGCTACAAAACCAGAGATGATATGGTCGAAGGATACTTGCAGAGGTCAGCTATGCCATCCCACTGCACCAAGACAAGACCAAGTCAGCTTAAACCGTTTGTGGCAGATACTAATCACACATCCATCTGAAAAAAAACCACCTCCTTTGCATATGTGCTATTTGGGGTCACAAAGGTACTGTTGTTCTTTTTTGTTTGGGTTGTTAGTTTGTTTGTTTTTTTTCAGCAAACAAGGGAGCACAGCCCTGGGTAGGAGCAGATAGAAAAGAAGAGATGTCCATGACGAGAGCACTCTGGCTGCTCTTAGCTGAAACTGGCTCTTAGTTTCATTGTTCATCTTTAGTTCCTACCCCACCCAAAACCGGCAGTTCTTTGTCACAAATAGTACAGTTGTATCACATCTGGCACAGCTGGGTCTCCTTCCTGAATGAGACCTTGAAAGCACTGCAGTACAAGCAATAAGCTTGAAGGTTAAGTGTCCTTTCGCAGGTGACTTCCCTTTCAGTGCCTAGTCCTTCTCAGCCGTTAGGATAGGTGTACTTAGTTAACTTGTTAGCACTCCAGAGCTGCTCTGAGGGCACTTAAAAATATATGCTTTTTGCACCTGTGGTCTAAATGGCTGTGAACAACTACTTAAGAAAGTATTTCCTGAAAATATTTTCATCTCTCATTAGAGAAAGTTAGGAGACTGCATTTATTATTTATCTTTTTTGTTTTTTTTCTTCTCTAATGTAAATAATGAGTATCTGGCTGTAGTCATGACACTAAAAGTTTGTCCAAGCAATGATGTCTAGGAAAGGCAACCCTGGGTGGATTAGTTAAGCCACAATATAGAGACCACTGTATAGAGACTGTAGTCCACTTCTGAAATTACCATATTCTTCTATTTTAGATGCAAATGGACCTAGTTAATTTAATTCCAGAGGGAATGCAAACTCAATAAAGTCATGCTTGTTAAGAGGAGTGTTCACACAGGTTTAAATAATTTTCTTCAATTTATTTTGATGAACTTTTCTGGACAGACCAATCTTTACCATAATATCTCCAGGGTAAGACTGTAGCTTGTGTAAGTCAGGAGTAATTTATATTATTAACTTAGTGCATTGCCCATATATGCCATTTACTATTAGAAGAGATAGTGTCACCCTCTGTGCTACATGCTTACCCCCTTGGCAAGGGTTGGGGCCGATTGCGATAGAGACAGAGTCAAGAGAGGAGCTTATCTGTCATGTTTAGCCAGCCCTTGGCCCTGTTACCAAAGCTGTTTCTCAGGACCCTGGTCACGAGTGGCTCCTTGATGTGACCACTTCTCTGCTAGGGACTGCTGTGACTGCTCACAACTCATCTTTCACAGAGAAATGACCTGCTTTCAGAGCTCCTGGCCTCTTGTTTGGGGGCTAAGAGTAAACCTTTTCATTGCCAATTCCTTAGCAGCTATGACTGTGACAATATACTGTAATAAGAGGTAGGTCTAGCATCCCATGTTTTTAAATGCTGAAGTGGCAGGTGATGCTCTTCTGTGTCTTTCCTGGGAGAAGTTCCCTTGGTTTTTATCATCTCTTCCTCTGTTTAAGCCATTTGCAATACTGCACGCGCTATTCAGCCAGTGCCTTGTCACAACGTGTGCATATCCATTGCGTGTAAATCTTCATGGGGAGAGATGCTGACGCCAAACCCTCTGCTGGAGATTACTGGAGAAATATTGTGCTCTGTTCAAATGGGTGGCCTTGTAACGTTGGCTTGCTGGTGGAAACTTAGCATTTGGGTCTGGGTGGAGTGGGAGAAAGTGGTGATTTCCTTTCAGTAAAGAGGAAAAGACCTGAAAGGTGTATTTTGCATAAACAGCAGCCTTGGGCAGGGCTGCAATTTCCTGGGCTGTCTTAAACTTTTGAATCTTAATGGCAAGGTTACCTCCTTATCCTTCTGCTATTTCCTATCCCAGCCAGATCTAACAGGAATCGTACCTCTGTTCAAACCATATCCTAAATCTTTGCTGCCCTGCCTAGCCTTATTTAGCACCGCAAGAAATGAGTTGGAATCTAAATGGTTCTGCCTATCACCAAAAATACCTTTTTCCCCTCTGGCTGCTTACAAAGTACCTTTAACTCCCCTCGGGGCTTTTCTGTATGAAGGGACAGCTGGTGTAGAACAGTAACAGCTGATTTACACTGATCAATCCTCACATTACTGAAAGTCTTCTGTCTTGTACTAGCCACCGTGCAGTGCACAGTTTTCAGAGATGCTGGTGGAAGATGTGTCTGCAGTGTTTCCTGTCTCTCTCCCCAGCCTGAGTCCTGTGTAGGTCCTGGGAAAAAACCTTGAGAAGAAATAATGTAAAAAAAACCCCAAAATTAGTAGCGAGAAGTGTGTTTTCCTCTTCTTCCCCCGTGTTAATGGATCAAAGGCCCTGGTCTCCCAAATTTTTGGTCATGTGTACTTTGACAGCAGTACCAGCCAAAGACACTGTCAAACTCAGTAACTGAATTGTTTTTTGCTCCCAGCCTGGTTTCAGCCCCACTTAAATGAAGTCAATTTAGTCCACTTAATTGGACCAAAATGGTCTGGGAGGTGCACATGTGCACCTGAGCTGGCAGATCAGAGGGGTGGGTATCATCTAGTGAAAAAACAGTGTCAAGGAGCAAATACAGATGCAGCTGAAAGATATTAAGTACAACATCCTGATAGGAACATATGCTACTTTCAGACTTTGCTGGAGGGAAGAGCTTTTCCTATTTCCAGGAAACAACATAACAGGAGAGAGGATGGCCAAGCATGGTCTTTCCACCTGCTGCAGCCCACCTCTCCTCGTTTCCATGCTCTCACCTCCTCAATGATGTGAAGAGCTGTAGGAGAAGGCCTCAAGGAATGCAGCTCTGTGTTTCTGCTGCTGGTGCTTATTTTTCTGGTGCATTTTACCTGGGCAGGTTGCTAGGATGAACCCTGGCAGCCGTCAGCTTTCACTCACAGCATTCAAATGGTGTTGCTTACTGACAAAAGGGGAGACAGTTGCATAAGGTACCTGCAGCTGCAGAGTGGATCTCCATCGTCCTGTGCTCCAAAGTGACCGCAGAGAACCTTGTTTCAGTGGCTGTTACCTTCTCTTACCCTGGTAAGAAACTCCAGTCTTGGTTAATGTGTTGAATGTCTCTGGTGGTCTGGTTGAAAGTTTTCTCTCTGGTCTCTAAATGAACTGCATTGGATAACTTTATTAGAAATGACACTGCCCCAATTCCCTCCATTTTGCTTTGGTATGAGTGGAGTGTGCGGGAAGGGCATGATCCAACAAGCATTCCTTTGGAAGCCTCACCTACTGCATGGGATTCAAGTAGTGCCTGTTCACTTGCACTTCATGTGAGGGCAATTAGTGCACGTGCATGGCAATTAGTGCTGCAAATGAAGTCAACACGGGTATATTCTGCCTCTTTAATGGCTTGCTTTCCTCTTCTGCCAAAAGAGGAACCAAGCAGTCTCAAAGGAACCTGCTGCCTTCTGATATTTAATTTGCTTCAGGCTTACCTTGGCGTTCTGCCTCTTTCTTCTGTTGCCTAGCCTGGCCCACCTGCCTGTTCCTGCTACCAGCACTGCCGAGGAAATGATACTTATTTCTAGCAAATCAGGCCATGACTTGCCCAATGTGCAGTTGGGCCTTGCAGATCTCCAGCACCATCTCTCCTTGCTGTGCTTTGTCACTCTCAATTTCTGACCTCTTTTCAGCAGAACATTGGGCTGGTTTCTGATGAACTGCGCTGCAAGTGGCATTGCCTGGCAAAGGAGTGTGATGGTGGGAAATTGCAGAGTAATTCTCCTATTATCTATCTTCTTGATTTAAGTATCAGAGTGACAGGGGCCTTAAAATATCTGTGATATACGCTGTTTATTTGTGACCAATGGTGACTCCTGGGGTGTGTATATGCTGAAATGTGTAGAGATGGTGTGTGTATAAGCTCCATATATATGGCATCACATGATGTGATTTTTAACCAGAACATTAACTGTTCCAAAAGATTTTTAAAATGAGACTGGATAGGAAAGGTCTGGCAAAACAAACTTGCAGTTGAATACTCAATGATTATAAGAAAACTAAGGGGTTAAAATACTAGAAGAGACCTTACAAGTCGCTGACAGTAGGAGGGTACAAAGTGTAGTTGGGGCATGTTAATTTATTATGAAGTTTTGGTGCGGGCCTCCTTGTTCAGCTTTCCCTATTGCAGCAGAGCACCTTGCACCATGGACCACCCATCTAGGTTTCTTTTTTGAATGCCTGACAAGTAATATCTTTACAGTGTCTCCTGATATGTCTCTTAATAGGAAGCTGGTAGTTTATGGAGTACGTTTTTGAGCTGGAAGCTGGTTGTTTTCATGGGGCAGGTTGCTCTGGACAGGAGTATGGAGTAACCAGCTTTAGTCTGAGTGGATGGTGTAGGCAGGAAGGAAAAGTTCAGCATTGGTCCCTGCATAGAGAACCCTTTCACTGGAGATGATACACTGGGTTAATGGTGTTACTTTGGGAGCATCTTTCTTATGCACCACTGATTATTGAGAGAGTTCAAATATGGGCTGGTTTTTCTTTCGAGTAGGGTTTGCACAGAGCAGCAAGCAAGCTGATGCTTTCTAGATAATGTTGGTCAAGCACTGTTTTGCTGAGGAAATGGCGAGGTTTTTACTTACTGAGCACTTGAGTATTAATGCTAGCTAACTTTCTTGTGCTAAGATCCTACATTGTTATGCTGCTAAATGTTTCTGTAACAGAAGTGTTTGTTGAGCTGTGATTTTGTGTTATCAGAACCTCTGGCTTGTGTGATTTACAGAGGTGGATGGAGCTCACAAAGGGTGTGCGAGCCCCATCATTGTGGCTGCTTTCAAAGCCAGCTCCAAAATTCATGAAAAGCAGCTGCCACGGAAGCGCTTGGTGACTTTTGGGAGGAGCGAGGACAAGCAGACAGAAACTGTGTGTGGACGGGACTGTATATCCCTGCTCATGAAGTAATGAACATATGGAACAGGCCATGGTTGAGGAGTTCTTGGGGGGTGGAATATTAACCGTGGTGAAAGCAATCCTGGAGGAGCACATGCGTCCGTGTTGGCGCTTTGCACGTGTGTCGTCATGGAATTTCCAAAGAGAACCCTAAACAAAACAGCTTTATGGAAGAACAAAACAGCATTGTCAGCGGTGGCCAAGGAAGCTGCGCCGGCACCTCTTTCCATAACCGTGCTCTGAACTGGTTCTTGTTCGCAGTGTTTCTGTGGCTGTTGCCTGCACGACTGTATTGCTAGCATCTGCCTTAAAGGGTTTTATGAAACTGTGGTGTAGAAAACAGTGTCTTGACTTTGAGTGAACTTAGTTACTTTTTCTAAAACCACCACTACTTTTTTTTCCAGACTAGAGTAACTTATTCTAAACAAAAAAGCATATGGAATGGTGAGATTTTTTTCAAACAAGCTGTGTTCGTGAGTGTTCCCTTGGTTTGAGTCTGGAGACTGTATTCTCTAGCCCTCTACAGTGATTGTGTGTCTGATCCAATGCTTTGTTCATTTGATCGGCCCCTTGAGCCAAGGTGTGTGAGGAAGAAAGCGATCTGATCCTCCTGGGTGAGTGTGCACAGAGGGTGTCTGTCTTGATCATGGTGGGAACGTGGTGCTGAACAAAGGTGGGTTTGGGTATGTTGTGGAGCATCTAATACTTGTCACCGTGAACCTATGGGATGGCTCATTTGACCCATCTACTTTGTGGCATGAGGGAAATGCATATGGATTCTTGAGGTCCTTGGCTTTCCAGCCTCAATAATGAGAGAGGGCAGGAGAGGTCTGAGGTAAGGGGTAAAACCTTCTTGCATTGTCTTGGGTTGGTTAACCTGTGAAATAAAGTTTCTAAAGCCACTCTTTCCCGTAGTGCCTAGGCGCTCAACATGGGATGCCTCAAGCATCTGAAAGCTCCCAAGTGAGTCTTCTGAATTTAGGCACATAAAAATCTTCCTAAAGAGCATTTTTCATTGACTAAATGGTGTGACTGCCTCCTCTTGCCTCTAGTCACTTCTACAAAATAAATGATAATCTTGTGGGCTTCTGGATTTCCTACCGTTCAGTCAAGCTTCTGGATGTAGCTGCAGTTGAATAGGCATGAGCTGCCTGACCAATCCTGCGTATCGCAGCACGCTGATTACTTATCTGATGAGCAGTGGAAATTGGTGTGGTAGACCAGAAAGGATTCTCACAGTGCCTTTGACTAAACTCTGAACAGCAGACTTCTGCTAGAAATGAAAGAAAATACAGTAGACTCAGAAGCTGGGTGTCTGTTGGGTTTCGTTAAAGCACAGAAACACTTTCAGCGGGAATACAGCTTTGAATTTGAATGCTGGGAGAGCAGAAGGGAACAGGTTACTATTGAAAATACTTTGTGTGTTGGCCTGAAGAGGAAGGGCATGGTCTGTGCTGTGCAGGTGAAGGGCAGGCACTTAAGGATGCTAATGGTTGGGCTACAGCTTCCTCATTGACTTCTGTGCTTGCAGTCCTGCCTGCTTGTTCTGTTCTCCACCACCTTCTGAGCCATCCAAGGGGAGGCAGTGGCAGCTCACTGTTGAGAAGTGGTAGGATGGGGGAGTTAGATTGGTGGGACCCTGGGGAGGGTCAAACTGAAAATGGGCTGTGAAGGAGATGGTGCGGGAGAGAAGACAGCAAGCACATGACTGAGATGGAGGAGGCTTGTGGGCCTGTATGCAGGTGGTGGGGACAGCAGACTGGAAGAGAAACCAGGAAGATCAGTAGGATGGTGCATGGACCTGAGGAGAGGCAGCTGTGAGACATCACTTGTGGTTGTTATTTTTCAAAGTAAACTTGTTTCTGTTCTTTTGAAAGCAAGAATTGCTTTAGATCTGGACCAGTATTATAATGTAGACCAGATCAACCAATTCTCTAATTTTCTTCTCTCCCTCAAACAAAAGAAAAAATTACAAAGAAGTTGCAATTAAAATGGATTGTGAAGTCTTCTCTGGTGCCTGCTGAGAAAAATCTCATGAGCTAGCTGAAGTAGCTGTCTGATAGTGTGCTGTACGGGATGCAGGAAGCACAGAGCCTTGGCTGTGGGAAAGGTGTGGGGCACCAAAATGGGCCAAGTATGCCCAAGCCCTGTTGCTGCCTTGGAAGGGGGCAGTGGGTATATGGCAACAGCCTGAGTGGGTAATGATTGCTCAACATTATCTGAAAGAGGCTTCAGAGCGTGGAGGGGGGAGAAAACAAGGGGCTGAACTGAAGAAACAAAGACCGACTGGTACTCTGAAGATGAGACCCAGAATGTCTTGCCATGGATCTTACGTTGGGAATAACACTTACTGAAGTTTCCTGGCATGCACGTGCTTGTCTTCTTTTTCCACATGTGACTTCTCCATAACAAACATCTCTCAGCTGGGACTGACAACGGAAAAATTATAGGAAACTTTCACCAAACAACTTGGTGGTAGGGCTACCTCCTGTTTTGTTCTTGAGCTTTTCTGTTTTAAAGGAACCATCTGCTGTATAACTGTAAACACAGCAGACCGCTAGCAAGCTTTATCATCCAAGGGTCAGTATCCATCTAATCCAAACTGCTGGCAGGCTCCTGGGCCCTGTCTTTGTGTTGCTGCCACCACCTCTTCTTCCAGGCTCCGAGTCTGTGGAATCGGGCAAATCTAACTTTGCAGATCACAAGCTTCCTGCAACATGGTGACGGTGCCCTCCTTCACATGCGAAATTGCTAGAGGCAGACAGACCATGAATATCCGAAGCTGGTGTGTCACTTCAGCCGCACCCACACTGGATGTTAGTGCGGCTCTGTGAGTGAGTCAGGCTCAACAGCTGAGCGGCTGCATTTCAGTTTCTCTTTGCAGAATGTTTTGCAGTGTCTGCTCTTGTCAGGAAACCTTTGGCAGGCAAAGCAGAGCACTCTGCAGAATCCCTTTTCCCTCTGCACGCCTTCCCCAGCAGCACAGGTCAGCAGCTAAGTGAAGAAGTGTTACTCGGAGGGGATGGGATCTTGTGTTATAAGTATATCCCGGCTGTGGGGGCCTTGTGGCTTTGCATAGGGTAGGCTTGACACAGCTTTCTTCTCATGCTTTTATTGAAGTCGTGTTTTACCTATTGGGGCTTCTTCCAGAAGGAAAATGTGGAGGCTGCAAGGGCTAGGTGGAGGGAAAGAGAGAGATGCGGAGGATGAAGGAGAGACAACTTAATTCATTAAGATGGGGAACTCTGAAGAGGATTTGTTGGAGGAAGCACCGATAGGGGATGTGCTGCACCAGATGTGATTTCTCCTCAGCAGAAGAGACATCTTCTGGCCTTGTTTAATGCACGCTATGAACCTGCATAGCCTGGCACAGCCACCAAAAGAAGCGTTTGCTGTGGCAGCACAAGTATATTTGTGACATGTGGAGACCCAAAGCTGGAAACTGGCTGGATTTGAAACTAAGTGGGGAAGGGAGAGTAGGACAGTTTTAGATAGCACAGGGGAAGACGGGACATGTAACATGCTTGTTAGTGCTCGTATGGGTGAAGTTGTGTATGGCTTCAGTATGAGTGAAACTGGCCAGAACACAGCTCTTGAGGTGGTTATTTCTGGTTAATGCATCTAAGGAACGGGCTCTGACCTGGACCACAACAGAATAAAATAGAAAGCAGTTTACACTTCCACTGTTAACAGACAGGCTTGAGAGGGCCCAGGGCCTGATGCATGTCTTTATTTTCATCTCTGGTCTCCAGCAACTCATTCTAATTTATCATTCTCATCTTCATTAAACTGATGAGGAAATTAATGCATGTTTATATAGACCACGCCACAAGTGATATGAGAAATAACTAGTTAATGTTTAGCCAAGTTCTCCTGAAGATGAGCGGTGGTGTACAAGAGCTCTTCTGACTGTACCGAGATTACTCTTGAAAGAAAAATGCTATTTTAAAGAATGTTAATCATTGTCCTTGTAAGCGAGCTTCAAATATAGCCATACATTAATCCATTGCCCATTTAACGACATACAGAATTACACAAGCAAAGGTGTATATCCCTGCAACTGGGAGATGTCTGTCAGGTAAATGAAGCCAGGAGAAAGCCAAGTTAAAAAGTATGCAGACCAAAGTGACTGAGATGGCAGGATGCCCCAAAGGAAACTTTCAACAAGGGTGACTCATTAGCAGTCACAGTCCTTTTTCTTTTCTTGCCTTGCTATATTTACACTTTGAAATGCGTGCACATCTCATGGAAATGGCCTTCCTAGCTAAAGTATTCTTCTAAATGGGAAAAAGGAAGATTTTTGTGCTTTCTACTTGATAGGCTATAAGGCTTGAACTACAAATAAAACTTTCTTTAGTGGGATACTTGTATATAGTTGAAGATGTTGCTAAAATCTTGTACTGATAGCATCACAATGGTTTGGGCTGTGATTTCAACCTGCCTAAGGAGACACCCAAATTCCAGGCCTGGATTGGTGCCAAAAGGAGAGATCTCAAACTTGTCAGACAATCCACACACATCCTGGCTTTTTCAGAGTGTGCTGCAGCATCATTATATCTGTGACTCCTTTTGCATCCAGAAATCCCGCTGAAACCAAGGGAAACGTCCTACCAAGGGATCTGCAGAGTCACGTGAGCCATGTGAACTACTGAGACCCACGCTCTTGTCCTGCAGAGGAGTGGCTGTCCACTAGCAGCAAAAGTGAATCTCTGTTTTCTGCGTGGCACTCCCAGCAACATGCTGTGTCATGCTTGCAAGGCTCATGCTGTTAATGTGCTAATACGATGAGGTTTCCTGCATCAGTGTTGTGCTAGCAACAGCCCCCAGCTCCTGATTCAGTTAAACCCAGGCATGATGTGGGCAGACTGGTAGCTGTGATTTACAGGGCTCTGTTGGAATAGAAAGCCTGTTGTCTATCAACACATTGTCTGGACAGCACAGTAGGGCAAGGTAAGCACTGGAAAAGCAAGGTCAAAGAGCTGACAATACCATATTGTATTGTATGACCCTGAGCGAGTGGTTTACATGCCTTGCTTCTGCTATTCTGAGTGAAACCAGAATAGTGCTTGCTTTTAGACAAAGTGTTTTACGGTTTGTGGGTGGAAAACATTTGTCTGAGTGTGAAGTATTTCTGTTGTAGAAAGAATTAGTCTTACTTGCCATAGTTTCCCATTCCCAGACCTGTTTTTCAGGGAGATCAGATGCACTCGTTCCCTTTGAAGATGGAAATCTCTTTGTAGGTGTTCTGTATTTCATTCATCACGATCCATCTGGAAATGCATTTTGGAACAATCCATATTGTTTGTGGCTTTGGCTGGATTTGCATTCTCCAAATAGCAGAGTGTGGTTTGGGCTTTATAATGGGATATATGGCCTCTTTGGCTTGGTTCCAGCACAGGTTGGGAAGGACTGAAAGGAATTCTTTCTAGGTCTGTAAGGCACTAGCAAAACACTCGGTATCTAGTAGCAGAAGCTGGACCAAGTCCTCAGTTACAAGCAGCCTGTGTGGTATAATTTGGTGGTCTCAGGCAGCCAAAAGAAAATGCAGGGTGACTTTCTTTTAGAGGATTCCAGCAGATAAAACTGTTTCATTGTGGGGAATCAGTTATTGATTGAGGTTGCTTCTTAGAAGTAGTCTCTCCTGCTCCGTATTGGTACAGTTGATTGTCAGCTTTCATGGCATCATTTTCTTGCTTTTACTAGTCCATGACCTTTCTCCAAATTCACAAGCTGTTGCCCAGTCTGCCAGTGTGTGTGGAAATGGCACGTGTACCTGCCAGGTGAGCCAGCACCTTCTCTTTCTAGGCAATGTGGTGTCTAAAAGAATTGCAAGAATTTAAGCCTGTTAAGCCACAAACTCTCTTGGAAGGTTTTTTTTGTTGTTTTTTTTTTTTTTTGTCTCTTCAGTGGGACAGGACCAGATATTATAATTAACCTCTCCCCCTACCTCCCAGCTAGCTTTCCGTTGAGCGTCTGCATTTTTAGATTCCGTCTGTCTGCGGTCCAGCCCCAAGACAGTTAAATTTAATAAATAAATAATGATAAAAATAGTCTCTGAGGACTTGGCAGGCAGCAGGCCAGGGAATCTGGGCAACCCGCCAGCAGCTCTTCCACTTGAAATCTAAAGTTAACTCAGGCTATGGCGCTCACATCGGTCTGTTCAGATTATTTCTTTGAAAAGTGCCTTTCCCTTCCCTACCTCAGACGGTACCCTGTGCCTGCCATCCTCCAGCCTGGGCTCCAGGGCTTCGGTGTGAATGTGGGGACTCAGCCCAGCAGTGGAGAGAAGCACCTGATCAGCAGCAAAAGGCTGTGGTGTCAATGCTCCTCTGAACATTGGTTGGGGCATCAACTCAGGCAAGACTTCTGCAAGTGCCAAATACACAGAAAATCTTCAGCTGGAGCAAGTGGGTTGGCCACAAGATGCAAGGGTGGAGGAAACCAGCCCCTGTGAGTTCTGGCACTTGCAGTGCTAACTGCTTGGTCTGTTTAATCTGCTCTGATTTTTTGGACAATGCTACGTGGGCTCGATTTTTAATCCCTGGGGTAACTTAATCTTTGTGTGATGTCCCACCCCAAACTCCAAGTTATATCTCAGGGTAGGAGCTTTCACACCACATGCCTTTACAGTCCCATTTCCTGTCTTGCTGTATATTCACAGCATATGGTTTCAGGAGCTGAAAGAAATCCGTCTGAATCCAATCCTAGGCAGTTACCACTATCAAGAATATCTGAGAAATCATGTATCCAAAAAAATGCATGCCCTCTGGTGAGAAACAGCTGCCAGCAGGTGGGAAAGTTTAAAGTAAAAGAGTTGAGATTTCCCCTTTAAGTAGAAGGGACTGGGCCCAGAAGAGCAAAGCTGTCTGGACTTACCTGCACCCAAGGATCAGCACAGGTCCTGCAGCATCGCACCAACAGAGAAATCAAAAGTACAAATGCAAACCTGTGCCTTCTCACCCAGCCCTCTCAGGAACACTCCCCAGACCAGCCCTGCTTCGCTCAGGTTGGTTCACAGCCATTTTAAACCCTCCAAAAGGCTTCCTTTTCTTTAGGTGTGTATCTGAAAGAGTGCTTACAGTGGGAACTGGTAGCAACGGGCTTTAACTGTAGTTCCCACGGACTTTTAAAATCCTCAGTGTGGGATAGTCAAACATCCCCAGATAGGTACACACCTGCTGCACTAGTATGGGCACAGAAATTCCGGCAGAGGCTGGTTTGGGGCATGGTACCTTTGTTTTGCTGGCAAGGCTGGGCACAGTATCTCTTTTTTTCTTAGCTTTATCATCTGTGTTAATAATGTGTGGCCCAGAGAACTGGCAAGGTAGCAAAGCACTTTTCAGATTTCTTATCATGCAAGCCAGTCCCTGGGGATGTGCCTGTCAGTCGTCTCACCTGGAGCTGGGAGTGTAAAATAAGCTGTTCATGGTCAGGGGGGGATTGGGCAGCAGGCTGATGAAGAGGAGGTGCCTAAAATACTTTGGGTCCCAGCACCAGGGGCAGTCTCAGGTGATACGGGGTAACTAGGGAGAGGAAATCCTTTTGAACGTCCAAGATGTTTATTCCATTTTGGGCCATTTGGGATGCACAGTGTTTCCAAAGGAGACAGGGTGGTGAGTCGGGGAGCTACTGCAACACCAACCCACCTGCCCAGGGCCCTGGCTGCGGGAATGCATGATTTGAGCTTTCGTGGCTATGATGGACTGATGATGGCTATGATGACCTCTACAGGAGAGTTACTGAGAACATCCAAGGAAGATCTGTGATTTAACATGGACTAGAATTACAGTTCTCTGTATTTGTAGCTTTCCCCACCCCCTGCACCTGTGCATTTAGAAGCCCACCATGACCACTTTCATTAATCTGTCCACTGTTTTTATAAAATCCTGCAAATCCACGGAGGAGCATAAGTGAACTCTGGGTGAAACTTTGGTGCTTGACTTTTCCAAGGCAAATGACTCAAACTAAAGCAGCCTTAAAGAATCAGCAATGTTAGCTGTGTGTTGGGAGAGGCCAATAAGCAAAGGACCTCTGGGGTGCCTGTGTAGTCATCTACCAAATTTAAGGAGATAATTTACCCTGGCAGGAGCAAACCAGCACCATTCCTGCAAGGAGTAGATGCAGAGAGAAAATCAATGGCTTTTGTTGCATCCCCAGGAGTCTCTCAGTACGTGGGAACTCCATGGGCTGGGTGACAAAACCCAAACGTTCATTTTGAATGCTTTGCAAAGGCTTTTTTAGACGGGAGAGCCCTTAGTTTGTTACAAAAGTGAAGTGGGAGGGAAGGGCGCTGTCTTTTCCCTTGGCACCAGGTGCATGTACTACATCAGTTGAAAAGTGAGACCTCCTTCAGGACTTCAGGGTAATATCGATGGGGTGAGTAAAGTGCAAGGGCTGCTTTCTGGCTGGAGAAAGTCCATGTAGCTCAGAACTCCAAGTGGGTCTCATCTCAGGCAGAATCTTTCTCTTCTTGGCCTGTAGCATTGGACTGATTTGACTGCTTTGTCATGGAAATACATTAATTTGTATAACTGTAATCATGACCTGTGACCCCACATAACCTGAAAGGTGATGGGTTTCCTTTGGTTCAGCAGCCATCGTAGAGGAAATATTTAAATATAAATTCTCAGAAGACTGAAGTACTTTTTGTAATGGGCTCTTACTCTATGTGCTGCAGCAGCTCACCTGGTATTAACGTGGACGTAGGACAGTCCTGCATTAAAATAGTTGCTTCATTTCAGTTAGTTACTAGTTAAGTACTCAGGTCCTGCTGCAGTTACCACTTAACTTAATAGTTCATTGACTTCAGAGGGTCTGGGATAACGCTGATAGTATGTACTTAGAGCTTCTATTCCCTGCATAGCTGGAACAAAATCCTTTGTGTAGATGTGGGAAAAAGGGCTGGGTGGATTTTTATACCCAAGTATAAGGTAGTAGTAGAAATAGGAATCATGGGAGTAGTTTTGCTGATTCAGTGAAATCTATCTAGTCTATAAGGGCTTTAAATAAAAATACCCGTATGCCAGGAAGGGATGGAGAGGAGCTCCTGCCAGGTCAGCATGCAGGGCGGTAACTGTGAGATCAGCAGGCTGTCAAGCAGAAGACAAAGCAGGCAAACTAATTACATCTTGGCAAAAAAGTGTAATTAGGAAAAAAAGGCCGTTGCTGAGCACCCCTCCCCCTGCCGTGTATCCCAGCCCTCTTGGATGACGCTCCTTGGAGATTCCCGCAGCGCAGCCCCCACTTGAGTTATCTCTACCAGGAGACATTTGCAAGAAGACAAAAAGGGAACAGCTTGTTCTGACTTCAGTTCCCTGTGCCTCGGGGAGGCACAGCCTGCAGCTCACAGTGGTGACAAAGGGCTGGTTATCCCCTGGGACAACCCCATCAAAACCAGTTCCACTTTTGCTGTTAAAAGCACTGTAATGGTCAGCTACTTGAGTGAGCTGCCATCTTCACCAAGCCAGGTCATCACTCCAAAGAAATAAACTTCATAGCCTTTGGCAAAGACTTTTCAACTGCAAGCAACAACCACTGTCTGTATGTCCACTGACAGATTCCATGTTGTTTTCTTGACAGAGTTGCCACCACTTGCTTTGTTGATTCAGTTAACTTTTTGCCTTATTTCTCTCCTGTTTTTACCATCCCTCTGTCCAAGAGACTGGCTGGTTCTTCCAGCTTCTGTCTCTTTGCCAAGCTATCGCTGCATACAGGGAGAAGGGAGTGTCTTTGCTGCACCCCATCACTGTTTTTGTTGTTGTTGTTGCTTCTAATAGCTCTCACTCCTTCCCTGTAACCAGATGGTTTTGGGTAGTGGACATCACTTTCTCTACTTCCAGTGTCAGTTTTCCCTGGTTTTGTCTTTCCTGTCCCAGAGTGTCTTCCTGATACTTTTAGCCACCATCTTTTTGCATTATTGGATTTGCCTCTCTTGACAATTAGAAGGTAGGTGGAGTCTGTAGGAGTAGGGAAGGCACTGGATGTTTTATTTAAATAGTTGTGGTTTACAGACGTGGAAGGAGGAACTGTGGCTTACAGTGGACAGGGATGTGGGATGAGACCGTGGCTCTTGCGGTGGCTGTCACTAAGCCACTGATTTACATTGGGTGCATCATTGTTCTAGGATCCCTATCTGTAAAATGAGGAAACTTGTAAAACATTTTTCCTACTAGTGAAAAGTACCAAGTCCTAGTATATTTGGGAAGAGAGTCCATTTTATCTTATGGCACACTGGCAGTGGTCGTAATGGTCCTGTTTCGCTTAGAAAAGTATGAAGTTTGAATAATGTAAAACGTTGGCATCTTGTAAAAGGCAGCTAGACTGCTGCAGCAGCTGATGCTAGATACCAGCGCACTTATTCTTTGGTTAATGGCATTGTACTGGTGAAATAATCTCAGAGAGTCGATGAGAGTCTCTGAATGTGTGCTTGAAAGCTGCAATTAAAGCTGTTTACCTTTCATTAACTTGTTTAGTTTTTACAAGTCATGTGAAACATGAAAATGTGTGTGTCTGGAGAGCAATACTTTTAGATATGGAGTAATGTTTGAATGATTAAAAAATAAAGTAGCTTTTAAAAATATTTATGTTGAGGTAAACAAAAAGTGTTCTTGTAATATGTTGCTGCTTTCTCTGTGTGTCAAATTTGCTTTTGTTTTGCATTTGACTTGGCTGCTTTTACTCAAAAATTTTTGTATTTTGGCTCTCTGTTAAAAATTTCCTTCTTCAATTCATCTTCCCATTGTGAAAGAAGTTGCAAAGTCCACGCTCCGAAGGATTATGCTGCACAATGTTCCCATCTCATGCCAGTGCTCTTAATATAATATTTGAGGTAGTGTTAACTTTTCCAGAGAAATGAGATGAATTTTGGTAACCTGACCCTTAATGAGTGGGGATTTCCTAAAAGATTTTTTTGATAAATGTCAGTGTTTCGTGAAGCCTATGTACCTTCCTTTCAGCCAATTTGCTTTCCCGAGAACAAGGAGGGAAATTGGATGAGGCACTTCTGTCTGTGACCACAATGTTGACTGAGTTCCTTCCCTGCCTTTCACTTTTATTTTCCATGTTTCCGCTTTATTTTCCAAATTTATTTTTCATGTTTGTAATCAAGCATGTATTCAAAGAAGAATACTGACTGATTTGAGACACAGTTATCTTAAAAGGTAAATTAGGTGAAAAGTATTCTCAGATCCTCTGATAAGAGGTGAGGTGGCACATTTCTCTAGAATTCCTGACTGTCATATAAATTTAATTTCTTTACTGTTGGTGACTTATATACCCAGTAACCATTCTGCTCTTTGTTATCTGTGTATCGCCACCAGCCACACCATTGTGTCTAAGGGTCAGGAGACAACGATCCTCCAAACGTGTAATTGAGAACTAAATTTTAGCTGGCAGCACTTCACCACTGTCAGTGGAGAGAATGGGAAGTACCTACAATTCCTTCTGGCTTACAGGATGGCTTGTCTACTCTTAGCCTTGTAGGAGAAAGATGATAACAAACTAATTAGTAGAGACGGTACTTTTGGAGTCTCTTCTTTTTTCCCCTTTTCCCTATGTCCCATGTCAAAAAATGAAATTGGTTCAGTGACCTTCGTTATAGCGATAGAAAGATACACCAGTAAATAAATAAAATAAAGACTAAGTATGATCTGAGTCCATGGTATCAGTAAAGTTTCTGGTATATCAAATAAAAGGATCAGGCACCAGAAGAAACCTTTTCTCTGTTTATAAAGTCTGATCTGAATATCTTTGTAGAGGATATAGGCAGATGTGAGGCTACGTATTAAAGTTACCTGAAACTGATAAATGTGCAAAAAGCTTTCCACAGACAGGGCATGTGCGGATGCTGTGCAACAGCTTTCACTCTCTTAAGCCAGGGTGCATCTCGCATGGGCTGAGGAAGCAAACATCAGTGGAGTTATTTCAGACTTACACGGATGCGTTATGCAAATGTGATCTAGTTCCCTCTTGAAACCATTAGGAATCTTTCCATTGCCTTTGTAGGAAATTGGGCTAGCCTGCAGAGCAGAATAGTTCCTGTTGACAGTTCCCACCCTTTACTATTTCTGAGGTTCATTAGTTTTCCCGAAGGAGTGGCGCACTGGAATGGAGATGGAAATTTGGAACTCTGCTGAATACCGTAGGTGCCATTTCCCAATTTAGAGCTCCTGTTTTTGGCTCTATCTCTTAATGGCTGCACATGGATGTAAGTCTACCTTAATTGTCCTTTCTATAATAATCTCTGCCAAAGTTGGTTGACCTTTGGGACCTTCACCTAAAACTACCTATTTAATATGAGATTTTTCAGAAGAACAGAGCAACTTCCATCAGGAGCAAGGGACTGCCTACATGACTGAACTTCCAGGCTTTGGATACTGTCTAGTGTATTTTATGGCTTTGTGGTATAACTGACAAAAGTTATTGTTATAGATTGTGACATTTTAATTACTAATGTTCTTAGGATCATGGATAGAAACATTTTAAACCCAAAGTATGTAAAATAAATGGAATAACAGAGGTACTATTCCAATAGAATAATTGGAATAATTGAACTATTATTTATGGAAATCTCACAAATATCAGAATCCATCCTTAAGTAAGATATTTTAATGTAGTTGCATTTTGTACGTACAAAATCCTAATGGGAAAAGAAAGCCTAGAGTATTTACGTTTGCTCCCCTAGAATGGAATCAGAAGCCCAGATTTAGGCATCTTGGGCTCCTTGTACAAGGAAAGTTGCAGGATGATGAAAACAAGCAATAACATGCTGAGAAGAAGCATATTGAGTTTTCTGTGTTTAAATACCTAGTTAAGGGGATGCATTTGGACACTTGCTCCAGAGGCACAGAATCCTTCCTGAACCAGGCACCTACATGTAGTCTTTAAAGCATAGTCAGGGGAAGGTAATAACACCCCCATTTAATGCTTTGAGGCAGTGGCCAGCCATCTTTTTTCAGGTCTCTGAGAAAAGCCCTTGCTTCCAAGGAAACTGTGGGAAGCAAACCTACAAAGAGTAGGCTTGCGTTTCCTAGATGTCTTTTCCATAGCTCCTCAAGGTAAGGCTGCCTAAGAGCCAGACCAACATCAGATTTCTTACAATACTGAAACCTCCTTTTCAGTGACTTTTTGCAAGTCTTTCAAAATGCTTCTTTTTTGTGCTAGTGTTTTTGTATCAGGCATTTTTCCTCAAACTTCGAATGTTGTTTAGGTACCTCTAGTTACCAGGGAAACCAGCGAGGTTGCTGTCAACCTAAGGTGCTCTAGATGAGCCCCGGATAATTCATGTACAAAACAATTCGTATGTTCATCTTCGCCTAATTCTAACCCCCAGGGACAAACTCCCGAATGAATGTACAGAACTTCATGAACTTTGAGATAAATATTTTTAAACTTCCTCTGCTGGAGGAGGAGGAGGAGGAGTTCCTAAATATTATAGTTGGCAAATTGCTGTTCCTCTGACAGCAAGATTGGATGTGAATTTTCTGCAAGTAACTCATTGCAATCAGTTTGAGAAGTTTTATTTCGTTCTCTTATAGATATGAAATCGGACCCAGAATGTATATGTCCATTTTAAATGGAAGTGTTAAGAAAATTGTGGGAGTCTATGGTCACAGTTAAAAGAAAAAGCAATCCACCTAAACAAATAATTTAAATGTTGCTTTTGGCTGTGAGGCATGTTAGGCTTGGCTTATACCTGGGATTTCTAGCAGCTGAGTACTTATATTGAAATATGATGATGGCTTATGTCAACATGGCTCTTAGCTTCTATTCAGTTATGTGATAGTATACAGTACCTTTTTCAGAGGCTTGTGTTTTTGTACATAAATAAAATGTTTTAAGTGTACGCATGGTAATGTAGTTTGATCCATACTAGGGAAGTTGCACTGCTTGACATGAGAGTGGTAGAGCTAGATACACCACATCAGGATATTAACAAGGTTTTTATTCCAGGCTCTTGGATTTTCAGAGTTTTTGTTTCAGGAGCAACCTTGTGTTACATTCAAACCTTTGGTGACCCTCTCGTGTGATGAGAGAAGAGATTGATAAAACTGCCAGAAAACTGTCACACCCTTGGGCTGACAAGCTGTGCACCAGGCATTGGAGCATTGGTGCTCCTCTCAGTGTCGGTAGGAGCCATTTTCTTGAAAGGCCTGTTTGCTGTCAGGAGAAGGCCTGCTAGGACACTTAACAAGGGGGTTTCAGGCCCTTCTTTCCCGTACTGGTTATATTTGAGAGGTCATTGAGGTAGTGGAATAATGGAAACTATCAAACATAATGCCTGCCTTTTAAAAAGAAAAAAAAAGGGAGGTGGGCAGAAGTGTGGTGGAATTGTAGATCTATCAAGCTTCACTTCAGTTCCTGGAAAAATGTGAAAGAAATAATAGCACAGTGCGCAAGCAGCTGGGACATATAACACAGAGATGAATAACAGCCAAAGTGGCTTTGCTGAGAACAAATGGCATCCAACCAGTCATGTTCCCTTCTGCAAGTGCAGTAAGAGAAACGATAATAACAGTAATAATAATAATGTCCTGCATCTTGTAGGTTGACTTTTGACTCTGTCTCATAATCTCAGAAGGAAACAGCATCTAGATCGTATTTTTCCAATGTGTGGTCAAGCAGGAGAGACAAAAATGATTGTATATCCTAGTGCAGCTGCAAAGGATTCGCTATGAGATGAAAGGATGTGTTGAGTGTGATTTTTTTTTTTAGGTACATTTTTTTTTCCTGGGTCTGCTTCTACTCAGTGTTTAGCAGAAGAGATATACCTATCAAATGTGTAGATGACAAAACCCTGTAAGTCTGTCAGTACTAGTGGTGATACAGTGAGCCTCTCCTTCAACCTGAGCTGTCACAGGAATGAGCTTTTCCTCTGGCTTCTATCTGTAAGGCTAGAAATAAAATCCTAACTGCGTGTAATCACTGACAAATATCTGTTGATCTTGTCCCAGACAAGGAGCAGAGGCTTGAAGCTGACGTTAGCCAGACCTGCTTTCTGTTGGGAAGAGTTGTAACCTGGAGGTTACAGAGCTCTTTGGTTACCCCGTTCCTTCCCCATGTCACCCCACCAGGCTAGCGTCTGGCTGACCCAACAGGCTTTGCATCTCGTAAGAGAGGGTATATCAAGTGAGCTGTCCCAATAGACAGAGAAATCCAATTGTAATTAATGCTTCAGGCACAGATTTGGTCCTTAACTTTTGATTGGTGTTTTTTTTTTTTTTTAAATTCCAAATTGTTTGGTTTTGTTAAACAGTTGGAGTTTTCCTTTAGTCTACAGCTGGTCTGGACAACATGCCTTAGTTAAAGCAATGTAACCATCATCGCATGGGCTGTTGGAAGCAATTACTCTTTATAGTCAGTGACAGTCACCCTCTCTGACAGTTTGATCCTTAAAGCCATAAATTCAGCAGGGACAGGAGAAACCAGTCAAATGCCATGTATTTCTTCACACCTTATATGACAAGCTAGAAATAGCTCTTTGACATGCTGACTTCGTATTTGTCAATTTTCTTCAGTGTTTGGAGAAAGCTTGAACAACAAATATAGATGGGTAAATTAATTTTGTTCTAATTGCTTCCACTCTAATTAGCATATTTGAAACAAGATGCTGAAAGAAATGTGATACAACATGGATTTCTAGGGCATTCTTAAAGGATGCTCTCAGGATTCAGAGGACCAGCTTACAGAGCTGGAGGTGATCTAAAGTATAAAATGTTAATATGAATAGTTTTGTGCTATTTTTGGCCTGGCTTCCAAAGAAAATTAGGCTCAAATGATCTTTCTCTCTTCCCTCCTCCTTCACCATAAGTTTCAAATCTATTGATTTTTTAATTTTTTTTAACCAAATATGACAGAGGTACAGTATCAATTTCATAGAAAGTCTCATGAACTTAGGCAGGTGGAGGATAAGATGCCGAATGCATTAGTGCCCATTCAGGCAGATGATAACATTGAAAGAATGACCTCTGCCAGTTTTGGAGAATCATCAGAAAAGAAAGAGGTGTTATGAATACCCTAACTGCAAAAAACACTTGAATCGACTTCATTAAATCTCAGAGAATCAAACCATAAATCTGTAGGAAACCACATTTACTTCCCCTGTTCATGGAACTGTTGATTAATTTCTATAGAGAGCTGGTGTGTGACCGAGCTCCTGGCAGGTGGTTTCCTGGCTCCAGAGGATTTGCATAAAACCAGTGTCTGAAACATGTTTATCATCTGGCATTGCCCCTGAAGAGAGGGCATACAGTAAAGGGCAAGAAGTGCAAACTCCATCAGCGATGCTGATCTGTGTGTGTGTTAAGTTGTTTTTTAACTGGACTCCCGTGTGCTGCCCTCAATGAAGAATGCTTAAGCAGTAGTTGTATTTCTCAATAGTTTTAATTATGCTTTTTTTTTTTTCTCTTGAATTTAGAGGTTAAAGATCAGTACGTTGGGAGCACTTCAACTCCTGTGTTAAAAATTATTTGTAGGCTCATTTCGTTATGTCTCATATGGTGCCAGTACAGTGATTCCATAAACTGTGAGTAATCTCCCAGTCTTGCTGTTAGCTTGGAGTGGTGACCCTGGAGACACTGTCTGTTAATAATAATGTCTATGTTTTAGTGATAATATTACTTTTGAAGAAGCTGCTATGAAAATATTAGAGGGTTTTCTGTGTGGATCACTTGCTCCCCCAGTGCTTGTATCTGTTAGGTTTTTTTTTTTGTCCAGACTATAAAAATTTTGAGAACTAGCTGCTGTAGGTAATCTAAAGGTATTTCTCTGAGCCCTCAATGTACAATGCTGTGCTGTTGTGTTAAAATTGTTCCAATTTTTAATCTGTGTAAAAGGGGAAAGTGGTATTCCTTTTGTCCTATAGCTTTGTCTGCACCTCAAAAATGAGTTATATTGCAAACATCTGTAATACATTTAATTAGGACATTGCTAATCAGTACTGAGTGTCAGTGTAAACTGTTTCAGCTTGGCAAAAGTAGTCTACAGCTGGCAGCAGTTAAGCCTGACATAATGTACCTTTGCTGCTTCTATTAGGTTGACCAACACTGAGCTTAATGTGGCTCTCTGTCTAGCCTAGGGACATCCAGTAATTGCTAATAAAGCTGAGAACTTTGGCTCTATGTTCACCCAGGCCAAACTGTGGCACAGGTCACATCTTGGAGCACAAGTCTGTTAGGCTTTCTGTGCTGAGGTTCTCTGTCCTAAACTCCATGAAGCTTTCCTGCTTGAGTTGAAAGTTTTGGTTTGCCAGGTTTTACCTCTGGAATAGGCCCTACTAGACAGGGGCAAAAGGACACAGTTGGTGTAAACTGTCTCTTTTTCTTTCCTGGTGACTGACCCAAGGAACTTTCACAATTTATTTTGCTTGTGCACCACAATCACAAGCTGCCTTCCCTTCTTCCGGAGAAAGGCTGGGATGAACTATGCAAAGGACAAAAGGAACCAGCATTAGGATGCCTTGCCTTTCTTTACTGCGTGCAATTTTAGGTAGTTGAATGAGTTGCAATTACCTAGAAAGAAATAAGCTTTCAACTTTGCTATCTGAAGTTGTTCAGACTGGATTTGCTGCAGCTGAAAGTTTCTTTTCCTCTGATGGCTGCTTGTGGGTTTAGACAACTTTTAGCAGGTAGCAATTCACACTGAAGACTGATGGCAATAATGAAACTAAATTGCTCATACTGAGGTCCTAAAAGCTGTGGACCATGACTTTAAGTGATAGAGGGAGAAAGTAGAGCATTGGTGAAGTGTGGGGAAGAACTTACTCGGATGGAGACTGAACCAGGGGTGAGTTTAAAACAAACCTGTATTTATATATGAAGAAGAGGGTGACTGAGTGAGATAGAGAGGAAAATAAATTTTATCCCTATTTCTTCAAAATTTTGCTATATTACTTCCTTAGCTATCTATATTAGGAAATTGGGGTATGTTTCATTTGAACAAAACCAGATATTGGGGGGGCTGGAATATATCATTCTCTCTCAATCCTGGGTATGGTATATTCATGCACCTGCTTGGTAACGCAAACTTAGAGGGTGCATATTGCAAAATTTAAGCTCTGTTTATGAAGTAGGGAAAAAGAGATGCCACTTTCTGGGGACAAGCAGGAAGACGAGGTAGCATTATTCCTATTAAGCTGCAAAGAGATCTTTCCTATGTATTAAAGCACCAAAAATGGGTAACTCATACTGATGCTGTCTCAGGGAAGCTGCCTTGGCACACAGACTTTTTCATGCTTCCAGTCAGTGGCAGAGCTGGAAATAGTCCATCATTTCTGGATTCAGTTGTGTGTTGGAGCTATTAGTGGCTGCTATCTCCCCTTATTAAGATTTCTAAAATGTGTCGTGTTAGTGGAGTCTGGATAAAGCATCCCTGAGTTCTAGCCACACCAGTTAAGCTAGAGCCTTTGCATATTTACTTCAATGTGTTTTCCTGAATGTGTCTTTCTTCACCTCAAATCACAGAGGCTCCCTTTCTTTCAGGGGGATTCAGGCTACTCAGGGAGAGTGCAAAGTGACTCTGCTAGACACACAGCAAGGCTTTAATAGAGGCAGAACCTGTGTTTCTTGCTACAATAACCAAGGCCTTCAGATATTTCACACAAGGACTAAGTTTCCATCTCCTAGAATTTTACTTTGGAAATGAATTTAGTCATCAAATGCTGCTTCTTTCAGGATGCTGGATGCTCTAGGTGTTCAAGCTAGAGTGTAAATCCCACCAAGTGGGAAAGGGATAATTCTGGATCAGTAACTCATTGCCAGGGTTGAATTTCTTTAGATGGTGTCAGTGAGACCGCTGTCTTTAAGGCACAAATGTGCTTTGCTTTTGAGGGTTCAATTAGTGGGCAATTCATTATTTCTCCCTATCTTGCATATAGAATTAAGTGATGTGAAGGGGAAACAAGCTAGCTGAAAACACCTCACAGAATCACAGAATGATAGGTGCTGGAAGGGACCTTTGAAGATCATCTAGTCCAATCCTGCTGCCAGAGCGGGTTCACCTAGAACAGGTGAGGTCCTCACTGAGGACCTATATCCTCTCGCTTATCAGGGCAAGAACAACTGGTAAATAGCATCTTGGTAAATAGGACTGATTCTGACTAAATCTTATCCAAGGCATTATGACTTGCAAAACAGAGGCTGTTGAAGAATGCATGAGTTAGGCAAGCTGGAAAAAACCCCAACCTTCACTTTTGAAATAGATCTGATCATAAGATTTAATTAGGGCAGGTCATTCCTTTGGCTTTCTTAATTTCAGTGTATGGTTGGATTTTATTTCCTAATAATTTGTCATTTTCTAAGGGTGAAGAATGCAGTGTATGGAACCTCTGGGCTGCCAGCATGGACAGACAGAGGCCCTTTTCCCATGCTGTGGTGTGGTGAGATGGCTCTTACATATACGGGTTCTTGCGCTTCCTTAGAAATCCAGAAAAAGGGGAGAAAAAGCACCAGCTTTTGTCTTTACTTGCAAGGTCAATGAAAGCATAAGTGACGAATGATGTTATCCTTAAGTGCACCCAGCTTTTCCATTTGTTTTTAACTTTGATGGTTGCTTCAGCAAATTCTGCGTGTATAATGACTCTTTTGTTGTATAAGCAGATGAAGGACGTGTCTGGTACTCATATGGAGAATTAATGGCAGTCCTCAAGTTGTAAACCACCCAACTATATGTAGGGTTTGATGCTTTGTTCTGTTGCAGACCGAAGTGTCAGTGTATTTTGTGGTCACTTTGTTTAAAATTGTAGAATTAGATTTGTAATGCAAGACTTCAGCTAAAGACCCTTCCCCACTCTTTTGTGGATTATCAGTTATTATGCTCTCTTCTTTTTTTAGGAATTCCTTGCTGTACTCTCAGAATTAAGGGTTCCACTGAACACTTCAAATGAGGACAGAACAATCTCCACCAGCCGCCTAAGCAGTGCTCTTTTTCCAAGGTCCCTCCTAATATCTTCTTGATAACAGCACTTTCCCTTTGTGAGGAAAAGGTCGCAGTGGTGGAAACTGCGGTGTGTGTTTGTTCTCTTGTTTCTAAGCTGTGCTATTCTTTCCTTGTTGTTGTTGCATCTGACAAGATGGTTGCCAAGCCACTTTGTCATCACTCCTGCATCTTGACAGAACGCAGGAGCTGTCCCAGATAACAGGAGAATACATCCTTCCAGCAAAACCTGAGTGACTTTATCCAATCCCGGATTTAAACAGACCTGACGTGTTCTGCCCCTCTTTACAAACAGGATTCTTCAACAGGACTCTGCCACAGAAATAGCTATGCTTCCCTTGCTAGAAAACAAATGTTTCATTTTGGAAAAACCAGAGCTCAATGCTGATGGCATAATCGGTAATGAATCTTCGTAATGAGCCCATGCTGTTTATCGCTATCTATCTTAAGCCTCTGGTATTGCATTGTGCTGCATGTTGAAAGACAACATACTAAACAGAAACTCTGCTGGGGCTAGTAGACTAAATTCAGTTGATATAATTTTGCATTGCATTTGTGTATAGTTGTTCTAATTGCAGGAGGAGAAGGAAGAACAATGAGTGACTATAACAAACTACTGCCATCGTTATCTTCTGTCCACATCCCTGTGCTACAGCCAATTACATTAATGCAAATGGTAAGAGCCTCCTTTGATGCTCTTATCAGTCTGCCTGCAGTTCCTATGCCCTGACAACTCCCAGCAGTCCATCGAAAGGCACACTGCGTGCGTAGCTTACAATTTGGTGAAGTCATGCTATCCTTCGCAGTTTCCTTCCTTCGTGCACATATATTAATGAAATATATCCATTTTACTTGCATGTGGATTCTTTGATTCATGATTCATCAGCTTTTGGTAACTTAATGCTCAGTGAAAATGACATTTCGTAAACTTCCCTGTGTGTCTCAATCAGGACAACACAACTGAGATGCTACTTCTATGCTAAACAGCCACACCGCACTACTGATGCTCTACCAGATGCTCTAGGCAATTTTATGCTTTCCATGCTTTCCATGCTGCCTCCTTATGTACAGGTGCCAATATCAGAGCTATAAGGTGCTTTTAATGACACCCTTGGTCTTAGAGATTCATTTCACTGGGCAGCAGTGGCAAGACGCTTAAAAGTCTAAAGAAAATCTGGGTGATTTTTTACAGACCAAATCTTCTTTTCAAAATCAGAATATTTGAGAAAACCTTTTAGGATGACTTGTTAAGCATAACTCTTTCTCTCAAAAGCTTGTCAAAATTCAACATCCAGTTGACTTGGGTTTCTAAAATTGTTTCAGGAGGTTTTAGAGAGATTATCAAATAAGAAGATTTGCACTGGCGAAATCATGAGACAAATATAAATTGAAGTAGGGGAGAGAGGAGAAAATAGTACTTGGTAATGCTTTTAGAGCGTTTTTTATCTTGGCATCTCATTAAAGTAATGTAAAGATCCATAGCACTACAGAAGAGTGGAGAGAGCTGCCTTTAAAAGATGAAGACTCATCACATGCTGGTTTATTGCAATCATTCAGCAGAATTGCAGGCTTCAGTCCTGATTTTTCAACAGCCTGCGCTATTGCAATAACCACATCCCTAGAGGGGAGAGCTGGGTGAACCCAAATGTAGTTCCAGGTGCTTCAGATGTTTTATGTTTCTAGGAATGAGACCTCGCACCTAGCTCTCCCACTTCCATGAGAGTGTTTTAACCATGGGGCTGTGGTGTCATGTTCTCCTTCTGCTCCCATGGTCTTTGCACTTAGGGGGTGCCTTTGTCCAGAGCAGCCTGATAGTGCAGGGAGGTGGGTACAATAAATTTAAATGTTCTTTAACTGAGTAGCGTCCTGGCTGAATACTCTAAACTGTTAATTAAAGTTGAGCAGGGACAGCATGACCTCCTCCTCACTTGACACACATGCCAAAAAATCTTCAGGGTGAACCCTGCTCAGTCAGGCATCTCTTTGCCAAGGGCCTCATGCTCTTTGTCCAGCTACATGAAGACATCCAGTGCTCAGCCCTCATTCCTACACCTGTACGTCACGGAGAAATGGGGACATTCATGTACAAAACACCTCTTGTTAGTGGGACATAATGAATCCCTATTATGGCGTGAGGGTCTAGTGTGCCACCTTTCTGAGATATCAGATTCTCCTAAGTGACTGTGCCCGGAGATCAAACACCTGGTTCTGTTCTCTGAGTTGCCTGCATTGGGGCTAAGGGCTTATCAAACGTGCTTGTCTCCTTTAATGTCAAAGAAGATAGGTAAAAGAAATCCCAGCTAGGGATTGCTTACTTGACTTAATGACAGAGCCCTGAGGGAATCAGAAGTGGTCTGAAATAACCTAATGCTTAATGTTAGGTGGGGAGAATCAGAAGCGGCAGAGGCTGATACGGCATTTGGGGAAGTTTGGTATGAGTTTGCACGTGAGTGAGAGCAGGTGAGCTCTGAGGACTCCAGAGCAGACTGTCAGTATGCAGCCTGAATGGAGGTTTTGTAGGTTCTCTCCCTCTGAATGTCTTAGCACCTTGACTTGTTCGCATCCATGCCTGGGCGAAAACCTGCTCCATTAGAGCTGAGGGTTCTCTCTAGCAGCGGCGTGGGTGGTGTAAGTGTCACCATTGAAAGAAGACACCTTCCTGTTAGATGACATGGAAACTAAGGCTTCGTGTTTCAGAATGGGCTGCAGCGGGTTGTTTGTCTCACAACAACAAAATCACCCTGGAGAAAAGGAGGTTACTTTTGTTATGATAAATGTCCTATAGAATCAGCACTTGCTTGTCTTCTACATTCAGGTGTTTTAGGTGGACAACTGTCCTACTCCTCGCCCAGACTATCCTTACTCTGAGTTATCAGTTCTCTGTGGCTGCAATGAAGAGGTTGGCCTTGGCTTACAGACTTCTCTGCTATCAGATGAGTTGGTTGATTGCTCTCAAAATGGTGTTTTGTTGGGCAAAGAAATGAGATTTTTGCAGGTCTATTTTGTCTGACTAGGTGAAAACTTATGGACTAAAAAAGTTACGTAGTTACTTAGTAAAATTCTAAAATAAATTAGGAATAGTGAAATGTCTGCATGTTTTGACAATGTGGCCAGCTGAGAAAAAGCTTAATCTATAGAGAGAGTTGGGCAAATATGTGAATTACTACTTCTATTGGAAAATAAAGCCCTATGTAGTTAATTGGCAGTGTTTGTGTGTCAGAATGGTGTCCTTTAACTTTCCAAGGGGGATATTAAGACAATGTCTTGGATAACTATTGCTTGGTGGGTAGAGAAAATACATCTCTCTCTCTAGTACAGCATAATCTCTAATGAGAAAGAATCTGAAATTATGAAAAAGAAACAACAATAAACGTTTCTTTTGACTACCAGCTGTAAGATTGGTTGTCTCCTGCCCATGAAGTCCTTCATAAAGAGATAGGAGTGCTTCTGGAAGTGTGATGGCAGGCTTGACTGTAGGGAGACATCAGTGTTTTGCGGTGGAAAATGTTAACGCTTGCAACTGAATGGTGTTCGGTGAAGCTTGGAAGATAGAAGGATAATGTGGCATTGCCTAGTAGCTGGCTGGATGAAGGTCATGATTTCCCTTCTGGCAGTGCCAAAGAGCAGCCTTTCTTTTCATGTGCTGGGAACTGGGTGTTGAGGGCCAATACTGCAAGTTCCTCTTTCAGAGGATTTTGCAACCCTCTCAGAGCACCGAAGGCCTGTTGTTCTTGGACAAGATTTTCTTTGCAACAAAGCAATTCTACGCAAGCAGAAGGTGTTTTTATCTGTCTAGTGGCAGATCTCAGAGTCTGCTCTCTGCTAGTGTAAATAAACCATCAGCAAAGCTGGCTTGTGTTGGGCCCCAGTGAAACGGGCAATAGATAGTGGTCTCTCTCCTGAGCAGATGAGCAGGTAAGTGGTAAATCTGGAAAAGGCAGTTGCTAAGCCGGTAAGTAACTTGACTAGAAGTAGACCAGGGGGTCTTTTAAATACCTTTTGTCTTCTCTTGATTTCACCTAGCTGACTTTTCTTTTAGCTCATGTACAAGGTGCTTAGTTACCTGCCTGGTGAAGTTACTATTGTTCTGCGTGTGGGTAATTTAGATGGCTTCTTGTGGGTGCTGAAAAATAGAAATGAAGTTATTCTGCAAAGCTTCCTCCCTAAAAGTAAGTTATATGTAGTAGATGATTCAGAGGTTCACATGGCACTAAGACCAAGTGATTTAGGAGGGACTTGGAAAGTAATTCCTTTTCTCTGGGTTAGAATGTGTCCAGCTGACTTAAAATGATGCTGGTTCATCTTGACATTAAAAGAGTCGCTCTACAGAGAAGAGAGCGGATGCTTGGAAGTGCAAAGGAGCTTTGAGCTTTTCCTGTTCTTTCATAGCTCCAAGAACTGTACGTGTAGGCAAATGGCAACACTTGGCAGGCTTAAATATACAGATCTCCATGTATTTTCTTTGTACCCTTTCCTTTTGTGTACTACGCGTTGCTTATATATGGCAACCACATCAGCAAGGAGCAAGCTGTAAGACTTCTGCGCAGGATTTATGGATAAAAAAAATCTAGAGCATCCAGTTAGACATCATTAATTTGTCTGGTTCTTTAGCAGCGCTTCAGTGTTGGGATATCTCTGTGCTAACGGTGTGTTCAAAATCTGGTGACATCTGCTCTCTCTCCTTTCTCCCCTGTCCGTTGCACTGCCCTAATGCAATACAGCATGAAAAAGGGATCAGTGCAATTATTGCAGAGATTCCTGCTTGAGGCAGTGAAGGACAAATACTTTCTGCTGCTTGAGGTTTCTCTGTCATCTTATGCTCTGAAACAGAACTGGCACTAAACTGAGTGTTCATTTTGTAATGTGTTGCGTTTAGCCTTGTTTCCATAGGAAACAAGCATACAAGATGAAGCTGGTTCTGCATATATTTTCCTTCCTTCTTTTCCCCTCCCTTTTTTAACCTGTTGGCCAATCATGGCCAAATTTTACAGACCGGTAAAAGTCTCAAGCGTAACTGTATTACTACAGTTTAACTTCTTCCTATGGACACTAGAGAATCTGCCCAGGGCAGGGCCCGGCAACACGGTCCTGGCTGTGGGAAGAGCTTTCCTCAAAGCTTGTGCTGTGAGATGTCACTGAACCTGGGATGCTGATTGGCAGGAAGCTGCTTCCTTAATTCCAGTACTTGGGGAATTACGTTTTATACCGATAGGCAGCTATATCTGTGTTCATAGCTGAGCTTCAAATTAGGATGACATTTTTACACAGTGCTCTGTAGAGTGAGGATCTCCTGTTGGAGAGTAAACTGGAAGCCACTGTTAACCCCAAGGCTGGGGTCTCAGCAGGGGCTGCTGGGTCTGTTTGTGCAGTCTCTGTCTCATTCCAACAAACAAATAAATAAATCCTCCTTGAGTTGTTCTTACTGTTGACAATCTCTAATTCTTGATATGACATCTTTATTCTTTGAAAATGAGAAATACAGCTGAACAATTTTTCAAAGCAGAAGCAATCCTAATTACACTCCTGGGCTTTACAGTCTTATCTCCGTGATGCATAGCCTTCAAGTGATGGTTTCTGGTCTGTTTCTTCGCCACCTATCTTTTTGGTATTTTAAATAATTCCTGTGATAGTGAGGTTTTCAGCCAGCTTCACTGCCTTCAAGTGTGAGGCATTTGCCTGAAAAAGCAAACCTCGCAGTGAAGTAGAAAAAAGCTGTGGGATATTTTCTTCAGCTTTTTCCTCTAGTCTCTATCTACTGAATCATAAGTACTTGGAGAGATGTTTTCACTGCACTGTGTTTCAGGCCTAAAATGCTATGTAAAAGTAAGACTTTGTGAGGAAAAAGCTGATTTCGGTTACAGGGTCTGGTGGGGTTTCCATTTTAACAGCATTGGTAGCTCTCTGGGATGCTGGCGTGAGCAGATCTGTAAGCCAGTGTTTAGCATCTACCAAATACAGTATAGTTGGGGCTTTAACTAAAGATGCTGTTCATATTTACTATGACCCAACTTTATTTTTTTAGCCTACCTTCCATGTGTTTGTTTCACTGTCATCACTATGACACACCTTAAAATCGTACAGCTCTAAGCCCATCCTAGAGGGGATCACAGACGGCCTGAAAGAGTCTTCCCTCCTAGACTGGTAAGGAGAAAGCAGCATCTCCCTTAAGTTCATGAAATCCCATTTCTCCTTTTAGCTTTATTTTGAACTTCACTTACAGTTGCTTCATCCTCACTCTGAGTCCACGTTGATCAAATCCATTTTCAGCTGACCACAGTCTCCTCATGTACTAGTTATGTAGCCTGTTCAGCTGTCTCAGGATGCCCTGGCTGTGACAGGTTTAAGCAGCCTCTGTAAGAATGTAAGCCTCGGTAATAGGAACATGAATTTTGAAAGACAAAATTGGGATATCAAAGTTGTCTGAAATCTGAGGCTAGCAAAAGTCTGCTATGTGTTGGGATTGCTCAGAATCTCAGGGAGATTCTACATAGCCTGCTGTGCTGTTGCTAAAAGACACCCTTAATTTTTACCTTTTCTATCAAGAGAAGGAAGGTGAAGGAAAGCACTCAGAATATCAGTGACAATTGGTTAAGTGCTTTGTTTCTGGTGATTTATCTCTTTCTCCCATCCCCCCACCTACTCCCCTTTGATAATTGTATCAAAGACAGGCAAGGCAAACTTTATCAATCCCACATTACTTTAATTGGGGTGAGATGTCATTCTGTTACTGAACTCAAGATAGATGAAGTTCACTGAGTCTCGCATTTTAAAAAGTCATCCCTCCCTCCTGAATGGGAGACCAGATTCCCCATAACCTAAGCAGCCTTCCCTGTTCTGTCTGCTTGGACACCGCCGGCCTTGCACTGCCTTAACTACTGGTTCCCCTGTTTCTCTGCTGATGGAGAATCACAGTGTTTCAGATGACTCATGTGGTGATGCTCTGCTCTCAATCGTAAGAGCAGGACGGATGGATTTCTTCCTTTGGGCCTCCTTGGTGAGCTCCCTAACAAAATTGAGTCTCACTTTCTCTCTGTCCCCCAGTTACATTCTTCTTCTGTGTGCTTCACCATAACTCAGCAGAGATGTCCTGAAATAAGAGTGAAAGAACTAGTGTTACTGCCCAAGCACATGTAACTGTGCTTGCACGTGCTCAACAAGCCGTGTAAGTCGCTTGTCCTTGCATCACTGGTACACGAGTTGTTTCTGTCCCACAAAAGAAAAAAACATTTTTGAGATGCTTTTTCTGTAACTGCCCTTGGCAAGAAGCTGGGGCTTGGTGAGATCCTGTGACTTCTGTGTTGTTTTTTGTGACTGAACAGCAGCAGGAGAAAGAAAGGCCAAGTCTTCTGACTCGTAGTTTCTCCCCATTTGTTTGTTTAGTGGTGAGCTGTGCTACATGCTGTCAAGTTGCATGGCCTTACTTGAAGTTTCATCTTGATAATACCTAGAGAACAGCCTTACATTAGGAACTACCTGCAATACAGCCTTTGTTGCCTCTTGTTGACTCCTATCCACTTCTTCATAACTACTGTCCTCTCCTAGATCGCAAGAAGGCATTTATTTTCTCTATCGCTCTGCATCATTCTTCAGCTGTTACAAGCATAAGCCACAGAAAATGGTACGTAGTCTAGTGTAGTGAGGGGACCCACCAAATTATATTATTTAAGCATGAGAAATTTTCAATTGCAATTTTCTTATGCTGAATGAGCTGGATGCTTTCTCTCTAGAGTTTTTAATGACTATGTCTCTTGAAGTTTTAATGGGGGAACCTGTTCTATAACAATTACATTGAAGTTTTCAGAGAGAGAAGGTCATGGTTTACTTAAAATGTCAAAATCTAAAATACACCGACATTTTGCTTGAGTTTTTGATGAGTATCGCTCTGTGTTTCAGCTTTCAGGGTTCTTTTAATTTCAGTGTCACTATGGCTGGCTTTCAGCCAGCTTTCGCAATTTCAAAGGAGTTATTAAGAAGAGCATCCTGAAGATAATAAAATTTATGAGATAAATAAATAACAAAGTTGTATGAAGCTTTTATTGGAGAAAGTTTGCGTAGTGCATTATTTGCCAGCAGAGAAGTTGCTTCAATGTGGCATATTCTGAATGACTGCTAATAAAAGGAATATGCACCCCACTACGGCACTTTGCCGTGTAGCATGGATATGTACAGTTTATCCAGTATTTAGAAATAAGTGTCTTTTAGTGATGCTTCATTTTTTGAGCAAGCTAGATTGCCCTAGTTCTGTTATATCCTGTTACTATAAGAAATCAGCTGTACAACAAGCAAAATATACAACCTTGTTCTAAAGCCCAGAGATTTCAAATCTGGGCTTTCTGTTCACATAAAATTGTCATATTATATTTTGTATCCAGGTGTAAATTTTAGACACTGTTCTGACTATGGGATATTGATAGTATAGAGGCCATAGCCTTCACCTTCAAAAACATGAGACCTCTCCATTTGACTTTCTACTAGGTGCTGTCGCCATGCAGTGAGTGAGTGTGGAAAAGGAAAAAAAGAAAAAAAAGAAGTTTTAAATCTATAATATGGGGAATGTCTAGAAACCTGCATCACTTTGTGTTGATATCAAATTGAGTGTTTACGGGTACTGCTGCAGGGAAAGAGAACTGTGTGTTGTTCTGGGAATGGCAGGGGAGAAGCAGTAAGAGCACTGTGGAAGAGAAACCATGCGACCGGTCCCACCACTTCACCTCATCTCAAGGCAGCATGGGCAGGTTTCCCTGCATGTGCCCCAATCCAGCCTTGCTCAGCAGCCATCTCTTCCATAATGAAAGGAATGTGCCTGAGGATGATAACAGCTTGTTTGTGTATCTGTACAAAGTAACATGGATTGATTTGGTTCATACTCCCAGCTGGGAAAGCCTTACAAAGATTAATTCATAGTTTGTCATGGTTATGTTCAGGCTTACAGATTTAGCTCATATGTGACACGTTGTGTGTCTCCACCAACTAATTCTTGCTTTAAGCTGGGCCGTGTACTGTTGAATTAAAGGATTTTTCATGAAAAATATTCAGTCTTGATTAAAGTGGGTCCTAAATGACAGTTAATTACTGTTGTCCTCTGTAAGCCATCACAATAAGGAATTACCTGTGTGGTAAAAAGGTGCCTTTTGTTTCCGGCTTGAATATCTTGTTTCTCAAATTCTGATCACTGGAATGTTTCAATGGAAAACATTCTGATCATGTTTGGCCTTTATCTGCATGACTAAGAGCTCTGTGGCATCAGTTCTCTTTTCGGCATATGAATAATTGCCTCCCCATCTTGCTTTTGTTAGGCTGCGTAAATGAGCTCCTTATGATCTGTTCTCAAGATCGGGTCATGCTATTAACTTTTCCTTGAAACCATTTCAGATTTTCAGTTTGGTTTTGTGCAAGCTGGCCTTTAGAATAGGATGGGGCCTTCTAGTAAAAGACATGCCAGGGCTGTCTTCTTTCCATGATGCCAAGGCAGCCAGGGGCCACTGGGCCAGACACAAGACCTAGATTAAGCCCAAATTTGCAGTTCACTGCATAATGCACACAGGACTCTTGTCAGGCATGAGATTGTTGGTGGGAATTCTACATTTCCAGGAAAGTTCTTATGCAGTTTTGTGGTGGGGTTTTTGTGTTTGTTTTTTTTAAATAAGTTTCATTGCATCTTCTGCACCCCACTTGGGGAAGATGTCAGCTGCCTTATCAGTTCAGCATTCAAATGGGTTGTTGCTTCAGCTGACTGTGGGTTTCCAGGCAGTACGTGTTTCTCATAACAATAAAAAGTTGATCATGTGAACTGCTGCAACTTGGAGAAGATGCTTGATTTGCTAAGCAGCATTATCTCTACATCCTTTTCATGCAAGGTTTTGATTCACAGATCAAAACCTTGCTCGAGACAGCTCTTACAAGGTACAATACTTATCTCCATGAATTTGTGGAACTGTTTTATAGTAAGTCTGTGTGTAATTGTGAGCCCTATTTGAGAGGCAGAGAAAAATTCTTATGAAAGACCTATTTGTCCATATCCCAGTAGGTTTATTGAGGAATAAAAAGCAGTTTAATGTTGGTTTCTAGCATATTGTCACAATTATACAGCTTGGAAAACCTGTGTTAGATTTTGTTCTTTTCTAGCTTGCTGCTGGCAGGTGGTCATTTGCCCTATGGTCTTTATCAAGTATGGAAATGTGTGGGTGACTTCGTTTCCAAATGGATTCAGAAGAGAGCTTCCACCCACTCAGAAATGACAGTCAAATGGTTTTATTAGCCTTTGAGTTGCATGGACTTGCAACCCCTAGTGGCTTAGAGAATTGCTCTTTGAAACAAAAAGGCAGGCATTAAGATGTTTGGCTAACTAAGTGATTTGAGCAATCGAAGGTGTTTTTGTGCTTCTCCCCCCGCTCTCTGTCCTCTCCCTAAATAAAGGAGCTACTTATTCCACCACTATATTCTAGGCTTTTAAAAATCTCTGTGGGGTAATAAGAGCCAGTGCTGCCTTTTATGTGTGAAAATAACACAGCAAACAATTGATTCTAAATTAAAGTTTAGAAGAATGAGTCAAATCCCTGTAGAAAAATAACATGTGGCTGAAAATGCTTCTTTTGTAACAAGGTGATGTCAGAATTCAGAGTTCTGAGTCAACGAAATTATCATCGAGTCAACAAAAAAGCGCCAGACAAATGTGTAGCTTTACTGCTTTATTGTGCTGATTTCATTGGAGATGCGTTTTTAAAAGCAAAATATCACATCCCTCCCTGATGCCTATATTTCTCCTAAACTAAGTTTATATTCCATTCCAAGCAACCTGCCAGGCCAGCTAATTGGAATTAATTTCCTAAAGTGCTAATATAATTTTTAAAGATGGTGATGTTCAGGGAGAGGCACAATCTTGGCCAATTCTTGCAACTCTGCTTCTTATTCTGAGGACTCAGAGAAAGGTGTTTCATGTCAAGACTAGGTAAGTATGATGTTGAACAAATGGTAAATGGCAATGCGTTTTCAACAGTTCTGCAAAGGGAAATTTAATCCTGGTTTTATGGGTGAGGGGAGACAAAGACATGGACAAATGAAGCCCTGCAGCAAATTAAGGTTATGCTTGAGATTCCAGATCTATCCTGGGCTGTTAGACTGTATGGCTTCCACTGTTTCAACAGTTGTTTTTCCCAAAACCAACTCTTTCTATGAATAGGTTAATTTTTCCCCTTCTGTCTCTAGTGCTTTTACTCTCTTCATTTAAAATAGTTGCTTAGAAATGAGTTCATTACCATTATCATAGAATTTTCTGTGGTGGCAAAATACTGGAGGAAGCTGCTGGGCAGTTACAGAGATAAGTGTACCCCAGTTCATGGAGTACTGGAACAGCAGGGAAAGGCTGTGGCTCTTTCAGGCCTATGGAATTTTGCTAGATCTCCAGGCTTTCTCTATTTCACATTTCTGTATTCAGAAAGTGTCAGGATGAAAAATATGTTCCACTGGGAAGAAGAAAAATGAACTTTCTGGCACTGAAATAGCATGCCTTTTGCTGCAAGATCTCGCTGCTCTGAATTTAGAGATTGAAACAAATGTCTTCATAATTGGCAAATAAAAATCTGAACCCTTCTTGCAACATTTTTTAGATGTAAAAATATTCCTTTTATGGTCATGCCTGTATTCATCTTCTAACAAAACAAGGAAACCTTTCCAGATGTGAACTTACAACCCTCTCAGCTTTGACGAGGGTCGGTCAGCTCTCACCATCCATTGAGTTCCCCACTTGACACTGTACTCTCATAATGAAGGAAGAGAGAAGACAGGTCCCAGGGCATGTGACTGCCCCCTTGGAGCCATGGTTGGCACACAGGTATGTGAGGAGGCCAGACAGCACCCTCAAGTCTCCAGTAGGAATGGAGAATTCAAATAAACTCCCTGCTAGGAAAGAGCTGATGGCCCTTGTTTGGTAGGTCACTGCACTGTCCCTGTGCTACACTGCATGCCTACTTCCAGCTCTTTGAACTGGCAAACTGGGAAAGGGGCAGTAGCTATGGCTTCCTACCTGCCAACTCAGATTCTCCTGAGGGCCCGACATGCATAGACTGCCATTCCCTGCCTCCAGCCTGCATCTTGTGAGATGGAGATGGGTCTGATGGACAGGCTGTTTTCCTGCTTGCTGCTGGCCCATGGGCTCATCTCTGCTAGGGCAAATACAATCTGGCACTTCTTTGTTCTCATTTGCATTAGGTGAGTCTTCTGGTTGACGTGAGAAGTCATAAACACCACATGGTTAAAGCTGATGAGGAAGTGTTGCATCAGTTAAGGAGGGGAGGTAGCCCCAGTTGGGTGAAGAACTGTTTCTTGACCAGGGACACCCAGCAAGACAGAAGCAGGTTGGCCAACGGAAAGGAGCAATTCAGGCTTTTGAGGCGCTGAAGACAAGTAATACCTTTCTTTTTGCAAAGCTTTTCTAAAGCAGTTCCTTCCAGGTTGCCTGTGCTCACCTCAGAGCAGGGTGAAGCACATGCACGCTCCGTATTGTTTCAGGCCTTGGTATTTTATGATATTGTACAAATCAATGCCAGTCCCTGCATTCTGACTGCACACAAATTACATCCAGTCATGGTAGTATACAGATAGTCGCTGATGCGTTTCTCCCCCATCCTTTATCCTGTTCCCTCAGACAAAAATGTGACACTGAAAAAGGGGCTGGTAACTTGAAGTACATACAGCTGTATGGGAGAGAGCAGGTGCTGGATTGGACCATGAGGCATACAGAATTGTCAAGGACACTACAATGCCCTTGTGTCAACTTATTAAAATATTTGCTTCTCCAAAGTTCAGGCAGCTGAAATGAAAACAAATTGTATGAAAGGAGTAGGCTGTGTCCTGATGAATAATAAAACTGCTCTTCTACCTCATTTTTCTTTGAATGAAGTATACCATTGCTTGCAATTGCTAACTAGCAAAGCTCTTCCAAATCACAATGGAAAGGACAGCAATAAAGTTAAAATTATTAGCTGTGTTTGTGCAACACGTCACTGCTGCTTCATGATTATATTTTGTGTGCATTTCTCTCAGGTGACAGTAGGACTTAAATTATACAAATAACTAGTATCCTTAAGCTATAAAGCATGTGTTGCTGGTAATTCTGCTTATCAGCAGAGGACAGTTATGACTTGATTTATTACTTTAACTCAAGTTGTTTGGCAGCAATGCTGAAAGGTACTGTACACACTTGCCAAGCCCCCTAAATTATGAGTATCATAAAACAAATCTTTTCAGTTACTGAGAGAAATAATTGGAAAATGAAAAGGTAAAAATTATGGTATGAAAAACCATGAACATATTTTAATAGGTTTCATGTGCTTTGGTGAACAGGCCATCCTGATATTGCTCATAAGCCATAAAACAGGACTGGTCCTGTTTGGGGAATAATTCACTGTAGTCATTTTGAGAGAAGCTGGAGTATCCCAGACTTTTTATATGGTAAAGCTTTAAAGATATCTAGTAGTGGTTATGGTACTGGGAACAGATGTTTCATTGTAATTCTGAATATAGAGATGGGAGAGGGATGGGTAGGAAGAAAAATACCCTCCGTTACCAGTGAATATGGAATTATGTATCTGATTCTATAGATTTTGCCACAACATGTTTTTCTTGATTAAGAACCGTGTTGTCCCATCATGTGCTGCGCTCTCCTAAATTTTCTGTAGTGTGGCCCTAAAAGGAGTTGCTTGCAAAGACAGACTCTGCAAAGGTGCAGTTAGCTCCTGTTGTTTCTCTTCAAAATGTTACAAGTACTGAGTGTTTTTTCAAGAAAGCCTAGATGGTACTGCATTGGTTGTGATCAAAGGTTGTGAAATGGAATTTCTGGCATACAGTAGAGGAGTTATTTCCACAGGATGACTCTCAGTTGAGTGGAGAGGTCCTGCAGACTTCCCTGGGCTGATCAGCAGCATATTCTGCTGGAGGTTTTACTTCTCAGGAAAGAGGTTTACAAGATCAAACCTTAATTACTGTGGTAGAGACGGTGTCTGAGTGCTGCTCTTACCAATGATGTTGAAGTCATGAAGTCAAGTGGATTTGCGTGGAAATGACTTAAGATTCAGTTGCTGTCGTACAAAGCATCAACAGCCTCAAAATGCCAACAGTTCTGGTCACTGAGCTGATGCTGTAGGTAACATATCCATTTTTTTGGTTTAGTAAACTGTAGTTGTGAACCGTTGGGAGCATGTGTGCATGTAGCAGTGCAGTGATACACTCAGAATATGTGATGCAAGGAACTGTCAAATACAATCTGCGGAGACCTCTGGTGCATTCTGCTGCATGTTTTGTATGTTATTTTTCCATTGGTTTTCCTGTCTCTATCTGGTTTAGAGTTGTTGAGGGCTGTTGCTAGAGAAGTAAGGCAAAATGGACATTCCTCGTCATCTTCCAGTAAATGCACCGTCATCAGTGCATGGTTAGTCTTAGCTGGTAACTTATTTTAGGAACAAAACCAGCTGGTAGGATGGAAGGGACTGAAGTGATAAAGAGTAGAAGGGAGTTCTTTTTAATTGAAGCTGCTCTTTTACCTGGAAAAGCAGATAACTAACTCCTATGACTGTACTTCAATGAAGCTTGAGGCATTGGGGTTTCTATTAATCTCTCCTGTATACAGCTGTAAGCTGAAAATGTGTGTGTTCCAAGTGCTGATGGAGAATCTGAAAGGACTGAATAGTACCTGAGAGCCTCCTTGGACCAGTTAGTCACTGTGTGTAAACACATGCCAGCATTTGAAGTCAGATGGGGCTATTTTTATCAAAATCAGACAGGGAACTTGTTATCAGAGAAATCAGAACATTCAATGATTAAACTTTGGTAGGTGAAAATGCAAAGGAATGCACTATTCCATGAGACAGATTGTACTTAGTGGCCTTTACGTTGCTATGATAGACATAGATGCCTTGTAGCTGCATGATAGAGAAATAGATATATGTGCCTTGTTCCATTTAAATACATAAGATAAAAGATTCAGAGGATCAAGAATAAGTGTTCAGCTTTCTCTACTGACATTTCTTTCAATGTAAAATTTACCTGATTTGGAGAAATTTGAGATTAATGGACTGATTCAGAGAAAGTCTTATCATGGACTTCTCTGTCTTGCTTGACAGTTCAATCAGTGCAGCAAGATTTTTTTTTCAGTCCCTGTTTTGTCTTAGTTTTTTTTGCGAGTGTCTCACTGGGTTTGTATCTGCCACTTTTTACCTGGGGAGACTGTCTCAAAAGCCATTTCTAACATCATGTTTACAAAGGCTCCCTTGGAGGCACAAGAATGTTGGCAGCAGGAAAACAAGCCAGAAACACGGCTGTATCTGGAAACGTGCTAAAGCAGAGGCTGCCAGTCCACAAGCCCACTGGTTTTGTTGCTTAAGAAAAGAGAATCCTGAACAGGAACAAGCATCCAAGGAATGGACTGGCACATCATTGCAAGGGAAGGCACAAAGTCTCTCGGGTATAAATTCAGTAGATTTATGTTCTGAACTGCATTACTGAACTTGATGATTAAACCCTGTCCTCTTTTGCAACACTGCCCTTTGAAGACTGTGGATGGAAAAAAACTACGTCGCTATAAACTTCCTTTCTTGCAGCCATTTTTTCATTAGGAGCCTCTCTTGTTTTTACCACTAAAGAAGCTAAGTGGATTTTTTTCTTGTTTACTTCCTTGGGTGGTGTTATCTATGCCCATAGTTTTGGGAGTGTAGCTGAGCTAACTGAGCCTGTGTGGGTGAGACAGAGCATCGCAGAATCCAGTACAGAGCTGTCATTTGTATTAATAGTCCTGACTGCCTCAGCTTGAAGTCTTTATAGCTCACGGGGTGTGTCTGTGTAGAGAAGAGCGGGTTCCCCAAGCTTTTATCAGATTGCTTTTCTGCCTTGGTGCCAAAACTCCTTTCTGAAAGGAGCTTTCCTGGTTTTCACTAGGAAAAAGTGTGAAGTTGTTGTTAGTATTTTGATCAATGCAGAGAGCATGAAGATGCTGACGGAGGTGGAACGCAGCAGGACTGACCATGGTTCTGCAGGGCTGGAGAAATCTGTGGTTGTAGTTCTGCCACAGACTTCTTCTACCATTTTGGATAATTTGTTTGAATATCTTTACCTTTTTTGCTTTGCTTATTTAGATAGTAAATTCCCCAGGCCATGAATGATCTCATTGTGATGATATATTGGTTAGGAAAAGTTCCTGATGTTGGCTCTGTTTCTTGATGCAAACATAGTGTTGATATTTCATTATGATCCACAGGTGACTGTGAGAGAGTGACATCAAAGAAGCCGGTTTTGCGTTTATGGAAATGTTTTTCAGAAACACTCGGTTTTGACCCTGCTCTGCTCCTACTTGAAGTCAATGGGAGCTTTGCCTTTTACCTAAATAGGAACAGGATTAGGCTCAAGGGGAGTGAATTTTAAAATGTTGCCTTATTGCAAGACAGAAAGTCCTGATGGTTCACCTTGTGCCTGGAAATAGATCTGCAGTGATCTACTAATGTGATGGCATCCATTTATCCTCCTGTAATTTATCTCTTTTTCTTCCTCATCCGTATAACCAGAACTCAGAAAAATATTCACTAGGTTACTAAAATGGTGTTTTTAAAGAAGTAAGTAGCACTTGACAATGCTAATTGCACCCCTCCCCAAATAGTAGTTGCATTAAGAATATAACTTCTGTAAAAGCCATCTCTCCTGTCAGTTTTAAATGTTCTTCTGCTGGTGGCAAACAATAGACTGCTTATATTTATTCAGCTGGTTGCAATGTCTAGTTATAGCCTTTGTTGATCTTTTATGTTGCAAGCTTATTATCTTATTTACAGTAGGTGGAAGTACAAGTGCAATATTTGCATCTTGTGTCTGGTGGCATGGTATGAAAGCAGATAATCTTTGGTATTCCTGCATGTGTGTGTGTTTAAATGCAACAGAGATGATCAGGAAGTGTTTCTTTGGAAACTGCAATTTCTTCACACCGTTTAAAACAAAAATGGGGTGGAACAGGATACTTTTTTGGGGTGTGTGTGATAATCTAGTTTCTGATACAGTTCTGACAGCATTGCACAATTATCAGTTCCAGCTACGCAAAGCTTTTTCCAGTACTTGGTAGCTGTGGCTGTAATTTATATTAATGACTTTTTCTTAATGTTTGTGACACGTATTGTACTGACCCCTCTGGCAAGTGAAGTGTAACTCTATTTACACAGCATGAATGGCACAGACGGGAGCAAGGAGACCGTCTCCAGGTGTCTGTGACACAATGTGTGCTCACCTTGACCTGGAACGATGAGCCCTGCAGCTTCAGTTTCCACACCCACGCACACCTTGGCCAGCCTTGCTAATAAGAATGCCAGGTTTTTTAATGGCCAAATTGCCAGGGGGAAATAGGCCACCAGGCCAATGTCAGAGATCAGCTGTCTGAGCCGTCCTGTGGCTTGTCTGCAGAGAGAAGTTGCACCAGGCAATTCTGCTGCATGAGGATGCCCTAAACCATTTGCTGGGATTCGGTATCCTTTTTCCATGTTGTGCGGTCATTTTCTTTCAGAGGAAGACATAGGATAAACACGCTTGAAGGAAAGTGCAAGACATTGTTTATATTGTGTGTTGCCAGCAGTAACACAAGCCTATCCGTTTGTCTTAACATGAGCTAACTCTTTCTCTCGTGAGCTTAGAGCGTTTAAAGGACATACTGCGCTGCGCAACATATTAAAGGTTTCCATGGAAATACCAAAATGCAAAAGATATTTGCTACTTTTTAAAAAGTTTTCCTGATGACCTTTGCCTATGAAATTTCAAGATTGGAAAGAAGGGAAAAAAGTTAAAATCTGAGATTACTAGAGCTTCTGTAGCTCTCTGCGTTGTTAATTTGCAAGTGTGTGCTGCAAATAACTGTTCTCTATATTCAACTAGATTCTCATTTACTAGAGCTCAGCTCATGTCAGTGGAGTTCAGCCAAACTCATCCTTTGTATGTTTTTAGTTAATCTGTGCTAAAAGCATCCTTTTCTGTGGCCTGCAGTGGGGCTGTCAGCCAGTGTCCTGCTGTGCTATTTCATCCGCTACTTGAATGAGTTATTGATCCACAAAACGGTGTTCTGTGGTGTAATTGTCCTCAGCTCCTTGACTGAGCCATTATAATATGAACTGGTCACCCAGTGTTAAGAACATGGGAAGCCCCAGGGTAGACTGAGAAATCCTGATTTAAATCTTGCTATGGCAAAAAAGGTACTCAGCTAGTTAGGTGGGCTTGACTTCCAGTAAAGATTTCAGGTTGCCCTGATGAGCTGTGCACCATGCGGTGAGGCTCTTCTCTGCAGAATTCATCTCTCACTTCCCGGAGTTCCTCTGCCTTCACTTTCCTGGACCTGGCAAACGCTTCATTCCAACGTCATTCCAACTTCATTCCTGTACAGTGTTAGGATGGTGCAGGACGGTGACTGCAGATGGGAAGCAGAGCCAGCTCCTAAGGCTGGTGTCCACGGTGAGTGAGGTGTCTGCGCTTTGCCCTCTGAGTCTTCAAAATAATGTAGTAGTTTGACATAAAAAACAATTTAGTAAGCTTTAACTTCAGCAAGTACTGAAGCGTCCTGTCATTACTTTGATCCCTGTTGCCCGCTTCCCTCTCCTCTGTTAGTTGTATAGCCATATATATTAAGCTATAACTTACTTCAGTTAGACACTGGTGTTATTTTATAATCCTGCAGCATACAGCAAGATCCTGGCCTGGCTAATGGCTTCTCTGCAAAACACTGATTCACATTTCACTTGTGGGTGGTGTGAAGGATCTCTGAAAATTAGGCCATATAACATCTGGCTAAATGTATTATTCAGCTATGGTCTTGCATATTATAAGACCTGTTTCTTACTTTCTCAGTCTATCTTATGTCATGATGTTTTATCATCTAATTTCTGCAGAAGTGTTTCTAATGGAAAGTTGGTGTGGGCTGCGTGATGGGTAGATCTCTGCTGACGGCAGGAGAGAAGGCAATCAAATGTATTACAGATTGTGCAGTAACAGCAGATGATAATACACCCATCGTAAAAACTGACCAGCTGTTTGCATCAGCAGTGGCATAACAACACCTCATGAAGATAAAGTGTGGGAACAAACAGTGCGCTGCCATGGAAAGCACTGGAGGGATGGGGAGTAATTATTGCTGGTTTTAATCTGTGGGGCAGTCAAAATGAATATGGTGACAAAGCAGTTAATTTTGCCAGGGAAGCTATCAAAGTAATGAACCCAGCAGGAGCAGTTTGGCCTTTCTGTACAGATGTTTCATATGCCGTATGATAAAGAAACTGCCTGACTGCTCAAAGAATGGACGATGCTTTGTCAGAAGAAATGAATACCAGGTCTGCTTCGAACTGATGAGCTCTTGGAAGCTTATTTAGCAGAGACTCCTTTCTGAGAACATGTTTAACTTCACAAGACAGAGCTATCAGGAAATACCTTAACAAGCAGGAAAAAATGCTCCTCAGAATAACGCTTTACTATTTTTACCCAATGATGAGTTCCAGAAAATTCTTAGGAAAAATGAACTTTGTCAAGCTTAAGAAGGCCAGAGTAGAATGGTTAGGCTCAAAGAATGTTACTAGCTTAAAACAGCCCTGTTCTTAGATGCGTTTAAAAGCAATGCTCGATGGTAACTGTGTGTATTGCGATTTTAAAGAAGGGTGAAAGTGGAGGGCAAAGGTCAAGGATGGATTCAAGGTCCATCATTATTATTCCATTCTTTCCAAGGGAAAGAGTAGATTAGAATCTACTCCCAACGTTTTGCACTGTGCATCTAAAACACTACCTGTATAGAAGTGTATTGATAATGTGGTTTTCAGCTCCTGTGAGGTCCTCTGGTTTTAGCAGCTTTTCAGCCAGCTGTGCTTCGCAAGCTATGAAAAGATCTTATGCACTGGTACTGGTGGATCCAGAAGGTGAAAAAGTAAAAAGAAAAGGTTATGAGGAAAGGGGAGCCGACCATATTTGAAGATATGGTAAGCAGAAGCTAACCTTGGTGCAGAGAGATGGGGAAACTAGGAAAAAAGATGAGGAGGGGAGAGAGTAATCTGAGCACCAGGTGAAGAGAAGGATCTTACTACCGGGTGTAGCTAGCATAAATCCTCTCTTGTGCTGTTCTTTATTCAAATTCATAAAATGGAGTAGTGCCTTTTAAGCTCCTTTCTGGGTACATTCAGAGAAGAATTTCCTAAATAAATAAAAGCCAGCAAGCAGGACTTTAACACTGCAGTTCCCGTTTTACCAAAAGGAACATCCTGCATGAAAATAAACAGACCAATCCAGATTTCACAGGTCTTTAGCAAGCCTGCCATGTATTTCAGCACAGCTTGATCTTCATTTTGCTCTCTAATACCTTGAAGAAATTTTTTACCTCTACGAAACACCACCAGTCCTATTTTGGTGGTCTTAAGTTGGAACTTAAAGTATCTGAATGAGGCCTCTAGAGGAATTAATATATTTTAGGTATACATTGCTTACTGTGTTGAGTTGCATCATTTATATAGGGATAACTACTTACAGTCTGGGGGAGTGAATTTTTTAGATACCAAACCAACCCGGAAGTCACAAGTTCTAAAAACTTTGAAGTTCTCAAAAATAAGTGTTGTTCAGAAAAAAATTATTGGAGCCTCATTCCTGTTGCATCTTGGTCAATTTTATGTATCTTGAAGTAGGTTGACTTAATGTATTCAGATATTAGGAATATTGTAGCTGCTTGCCAGTTTGAATGAAGATGCAAACTTACCACCTTCTGGATGTTGTGTAGAAAAGTCCCATGGCTGAAACTTCTTATGGTTTCCCATGAGTCTATGGTTTTAAAAGGTTCCTTCAAAATGCTTTCATTTTTTCATTGATCCACAATGCTAAGGTCAAATAACAGTTTCAATATCAAAAGAACTTCTGAACATTTAACAAACCCCTTTATCTCTCTCCTAAATGTCCAGTGATGTTTGTGACTTTTGGAGATGAAAGCAGTGGTCTTTATATTGTTCAGAAAATGCTGTTTGATATCTTTGAGAATTTTTTTTTACTTTCAAGAAGTAGCTGCTCTAGTAATCTAGTTAACCATATTTATACCAGGGTGGGAAAAATCCAGTGATTATATGTTGGATGTAAATTAGTGTTTATCCTTTAACTAGAGAATTGGAATTGTTTGATAATCAGGGAAAAAACTCATATTTGAAGTTTTAATAAAGAAATTTTTGTTTGACTAGATGACCTCTAGATAAAAAAAAAAACCTGAATTTATTTCATTTAGAAAAGATTCAACAGTATTTGGAGTAGACTCTTTGAGATTAATTTCTAATCCAAATTAAATCCTTAATACCAATCTTTTTAACTTCAAGCCTTTCAGCTGGTTCAGATAGCAAAGATTCATAGACAACAGTCTGTGAATCTAAAATTACTCAGAGATGGTAACAACTTTGGACAGGTAAAATTTTGAGCATATGGAAGCCTTGTTAAGGGCTCACTGGGGTAGAAACTATCACTGTTGTGCTTAAAGGATGATTTCTAAACACCATGCTGTTGTCACTTGAGTGCCTCAAGACCCTAACTGAAATCCGGGCTTTGTATCTTTGCTGTCAGCTGTATCATAGAGAGAAGCTGGGTATGTTCTGTCATATTTACACTTAAAAAAGAGGGGAGAGAGTATGATAGGCAGAGAGTGAAGTGATTTGCCTGGAGGTGCAAGCAGAGCTAATATTCAATACCAGATGTTCAGTGCCCAGTCCAGTGCCTCATTTGTAGTGAGACTCTAATTCAGTGGTACTTGTGAGGTCCAGAGCCACTCAGTCCTGGTAGACCTCTGAAGACTATTTTTACAGTCTACTCCTCAGAACTGCTTCTTGCAGACATAGGAGAGTAGGGCTGTTTTTTGAGGGTTTTGCTTGTATTTCTCTCCAAAGGACAGATGGCAGCCAGTGTTATAACAAAAACCTCAGTGACAGCGAAATGCATCCAGGTGTGCCAGTTCTAGGTGCCTGTCTCCATTTAGCCATAACTTTTTTGGTCTTTTCTTGTTTTGCTGAAGGTGCAGCTTCCAGGTTCTAGTGACAACTAGTTTTGGCTTGGTGGGCTTGGAAACCTGCTGATTTCAGGATGTCCAAGTTCTGTATTGAATCAGAATGAGAATTGAACATCTGCCTGCCTCAGGACACATATGATTTTCTGGGACTGTTCTTATTTTTAACCACGCTAGCAAGAAATTTCATTACATATATAGCCTGGAAAGGCTATGCTTGTGTATATGCAGCTTGCATAGGTGTTGTCAGATTTGTGTAGATGGGTGTGACTATATTCCCTGATGTAGACTTATAATAGCTTTTAATTGTAGCTTCATGTTGTTCTTCAAGTGGCAAACTGAATGAGTCTGAACGCTCTGCATTGTGTTTGTAAGTGCCATTTTGTTGGCTCTTGGCTCTTTTGGATGAAATCCTTGCCCTTTGACGCTCCTCCAATCTCAAACTGCTGCCGAGTGCTGTGAATGCCCTAGTTCCTTTTGTGGCTGCAGCAGGATCCCTCCAGCATAAAAGCTTCAGAGGGCAGTGATTGTGTAGGCAGGGCTGATGTGATTAGGCACATCTATAATCCATAATGCAGTACAGAGCATGAATGGTGCTGTGGCCCATAGGATGCCCTTGCAAGATTACTATAATTCGGAAAGGCCTAAAGGTCAAAGCAGCCAAAGGAGAGCACAAACAGAAGTGCCAACAGGTGACACAAAGTCCCTTTAGTTTATCCTGTCTTTAGGCTCTGAATTCTGAACTGCTCCTCTTCATGGATGTAGGATGAAATCTTGCTCTTATTTCATTTCCAGAATAATGCATAATGCCACAAAATTACATCAATTTCTGTGCAAAACTGTTGTGAAAGCCTTATCTGTGATAGCAGCTAAAGAGTACATAATTTAAAAAAATCATCCTGTGCACAGAAAAGGCAGGAGTTCATCTTGTGTTAGCAGCTTTCAAGTGACTTGTATGACTTCTTACTATTTAATTAACTTAGTGTTGAAGTGCATGTGAGAAATCAAAGTATTTTTCTCTGACACCGTTTGTTGGTTTTTTTTCCCCTCTTAAGAGCTGGACTATTATTCATGTGATAAGCTGTAACAAATCTGTAATGAGAAAGATGAATATAGAACAGTTCATTAGTTTCCTTTAAGAGCACTGATACTGTAGATATTTGTTAATTTAGACTGAAAAATTATTCTTGAGCTCTGTGCAGAGAAGAACAATGTAATCAATCTTGTGCATTTGTGCAGGGCATTCCTTTCAAAGGCAGCAGAGCGCGGGATCCAGCTATTCTGTGTCCATAGCTAGATTTTTGCTGCTTCTTGGGTGTTGGTTGTGTCCCCTGGAAATGCCTCTGTATTCAGTGCACATGTTGAATGTGCAGCATGTTGTTTCTCGAAAAGACCATTGCAGTTTTTAATGAAAACAATCTTTTCATGTCCAACCAGTGATCACACTGGCTAACAGGGACAGGTTCAAAACCCGCATTCTATAAAACTTCAAATCTAAACAGTGGATTGGGAATTTTAGAAGTCTCAGAAGGATTTTCCCTTGTGCAAGCCTGTGGCAAAGCCGTTCAATAATAATTAAAGGATAATATTAGAGACCTACAGCTAATCTTGACAAGATGGTATTTTGTTTCTTCACACTCTGTGAGCAATTTGAATGCCATTCCTTTCTCTTCTTCAAAAATTATTTTTATTAGTATTTCCAAAATATACATTATAGGAGACTGTAAACATTAGAGGATACCAAGCTAGCTGTGATTTGATACAAACTAAAATTACCATCATCAGCAATAAGCAGAGAGACCATAAAAGGGAAACGAAGCAGTGCTGCATATTTGCGTAGGGGCAAGGTCAAACGTGAGAGACATCCCAGCCTCTCTACTGAGGAGGAGGAGGTGATTGAAGGGGTGAGGCACTAGGATTTCATCAGGCTCCAGTGAATGTTTGGAGGAAATAAAAAAGGCAAAATACTAGGTCTTCTTAAAGGGAGCAGAATGCGGGTGGGACGAACGGCCAGTGTATTATGTCAGGAAAGGTTCATCTGCCTCGGGACTGGGGACCACATCCTCAGCAAAGGCACAGCTGAAACACCTGAAGCTCTCCAAAGCTTTAAGTTAAGGTTCCTCAAGCTGAGCTACGTATGCTGCTGGTCACATGCAAACCATTTAAAGGCAATATGCAGGACTTTTCCCAACCATGCTCCCTGCCACCTTTGCCACAGAAGGTATGGAAAACATCTGTGTGGGCTCCACACCCTGCTGTGCGACGGAAAACAATGGTGCCCAATGCCACTGCTCCCACAGGCTCTTCTCCTGTGATACCTAGGAAGGACCTGGTGACAAGTGGCTGTGGATGGTGATATTCTTCATTGTAACAACCAGATTCTAAGAGCTGATGTGTCTCCGCAGCCGAAGTTTTGACACATCTGAATTTAAACTAGGATTTAAAGAAATCTGTTCTGGCATGGGAAGGGGGAAGATGCTTTCCTTCATCCTGTTCTTTCCTGTAAAACCACAGCAAGCTTTTCAGCATGGAGAGGCTGACCCAAGTAGTTGTTACAAAATAAACTGCTTTGCAAGAGTAATTTTTTTATTTCATATTCTGAAATGGATATTACACTTTAAAACTGTGCTTCATTCCAGAATAAAGGCTTTCTGTCCATTAACCTTCCGAGGGAGAATAACCCTGCAAAAACTGAAACTGAAATAACCGAAAAGGACACAGAGGAAAGCTGGGAAAGCAAATGAAACAGACTGAGACAGCAGGTCCTGGCACAAGAAGCCTAATGCTCAGTGGACCATATTCCACTGTTTATACTCATACTTGTTCGCACTACACAGTCTCTCAAGCATCCTGCAATACAATGATGAGGAAGAACCATAACAATCGATAATGCAATTATGTCTCAGCCTGCGATAGGTAACTCATCTTAAACTGCAATTTCATCTTTGTGTGCAGATGTGCTCACAGATCTCACTAGCTGGAGGCCCTGTGGGCATATTACCAGTACTATCTCTTGGATTTGCCCTCTCTGTTTATTTGCTTAGTGGATAGCTTGATGGTCTTGGGATGTAGATTTAAGCTCTTCTTTTTCTGAATATAGGGTAAGAAAAATATTGGGAGAAGTGTACATAAAATGCAATGCAAGGGATGTTTTCAGGTCATCCGTTTACGGCTCATTGATTGTCACTGCTCTTGAGAAACATGGCTACCTGAAGACCTTTTTTATTTATGGGCAACCTCATCACTGCTTAGTTTGTGGCTTTATTTTACTGCACCTGTCAACCATCCACCCACACCTCCTCCCACATGCAATCACGGATACAAAGTGCTTCTGCTACACAGACCCAGATTGCATTGCAAACAGATACGCTTAAATTACAGTTCAGCGTGGTGCAGATGATTTGTAGCTACAGTGCAGTGGTCTATCATTTCAAGTTACTGTAACGGCGTGTTGCCAGAGGGGATTTTAATTAGGGATCAGTTAGGTGTGCCTTTACTGCCAGCGGGGACTGTGTGCATGCTGAGCTCTGTAACCCAAAGGAAGGATGGACCTGGACTCCAGGTGCCTTCCCTGATGGTGTTTTAGCATCACAGCCAGAGTGTGAGAGGGCAGAATGGTACCCAAGCAGCTGCACTTACATCAGTGTAACTCACCTTTTACAGTCAGAACCCTATTGCCAGATTCTGTAAACATGGTTTCTTACTCCCAGTGGCGAGTCAGGGATGCCAGGAAATAGCTGGAAAATACACAGGAGCCAATCTGGTTTTATGAGTGGCATGCTCAGATGGTTGCAGGTGGGAGCATCAAACCTGAGGATGTGGTACAGAGAGGTTAGGAGACTGGGCTTTCCACTCACACAGATATTCGGCATTCCTGATGGGTTTCCAAGGTCAGTAGATTAACTTAACCTATTTTCCCAAGACCTAGAAGAAATTACATGTTTAAAATGTGTCCACTGTCAGTTGCAAGGTCAAGCTCGCCTAGGGGAGACTTTTAAACTGTCACTGCTTGTGATGGGCAAGGGGGCTTTATTTGGTAGAGCTGTCAGTATCTTACATTAATTTGTTCTATCACACATGAAGCCAACAAAAGATAAATAGTAGAAGTTTGATATTTTTGTTAAATTTGTGCGTATTCATGGGTCCTGGGAAGATTGTTGTTGGTTCAATCTGTTTCTTTCAGTAGTTTCAATTGTTTTCCTAGGTTAAATCTGGTACTTCTGTGCTCGAGTACTGTGCTATAGTAATAATATATTTACTATTCTGACAGTGAAGACAAGTGATTGATGCTGCCAGCTTCTGTTGGATGTCTTAGAGATCTACACAAGACTTGTGTTGTTGATGGTTTGCTAATGTGAATAGATTTTCTTTAAACACTATAAAACCTTCTAATTAGCTTGTAAATAGAGCACTACATTTTGCATAAGGGAAATGTTAAATAAACCGTAATATTTAAACCAGATTTTATTTCTGGCAATTACTCAGACTCTAAAGATAAATTCCCTTTTATTAAATTACCGTGAGGGCCTATTATTGCTAGTCTTTGTGTAAATATATACTTACCTACAATCAGACAAAGATGGGCAGGAGAGAACAAGAAATGGGTGAGGTGTGTCTAAGGAGGCAGGGCTGATAGGGAGCTCTTCTGAAATAGAAGATTTTCATTTCAATTATAGTAATCCTTGAAGGTTGTTTGCATTGCTGCTTTGCACTGAATTGATCTCAGCTGAATTATCAGTCACCTTTTGGTAGAATTAATTTCCCTTCTTCCCAGATGAAGGTGTCTTTGAAAACAGAATAGCTCAGATAATCCTAATTCTTCCAGACCAGGTCTGGCAGCCGCAGTGTGTTGGCACCAAGTTTGCATCTACTTCTGTCTCGAAGGAATCTGGTGCACAACCAGTCCTTTAACAGAGAGGTGGTAGAACCTCTGCTCCTTACCCTTCATGTAGAGCCTGGTCATACTGCAAATATTGGATTGTTAAGTGGGGAAGATGGACAAGAGGTAAAACGTACAGGTGGCTCCATCACGTGCCTGGGATACATCCATGGTCTCCTGCAGAGGAAGACTCTTCCTCTCTCAGAGTTCAGAAATACTTGAGTCGGGAAAAAGTCTAAGTGCGTGCTTCAGAGAAGATCTTCATTTCCTCCCTGCTCCTTAAGGAAGATGAAATGTAAGAATTTGTGAGATGGGGAATCTTTTACAATTGCATCATGTACAAAGTATCAAGTGGGGTTAAGAAGGGAAAGCCTTTGTGCAATAGTGTAATTCCCCTTTTGCAACTCGGATTTTTGAGAAGCCGGTATACCTGATCTGCCTCTCCACTCTTGTACCAGACCCATGTAGGTGCACACATCTGTGTACAAGTCTGAGGTGTAAATGTGGGGAAAAGGACCTGGCACTTTTCAGGCTCATTAAATGCTAAATAATGCCTTTGGAACAACCTGTAGTTTCATCAGAGGTTTTGAGGAGGAAAAGGTTGTCCTTGAAAATAACTTCCAAACATATTTCGAAGACATCATCTATCTGGAGGTAGGATTATTGCCTGTTTTGTGTAGAGTTAAGTGATCTCAGCTCATTGCGCATAAAAGTAGTCTAGCTGTCAAATATAAATATACTTTAAAAAAGCAAGATAAAATACTAGAAGAACTGAACAGAGCAACAGCAAGAAAAACATGAAGAAAATTTTTCCCTGTTAGAAAATTGTGTTTTAGAATCTGGGTTGATGCGAGGAAAAGAAAAAAGAAGATTGGAAGGCACTTCTGGGATGGTGTTTTTTTGTATCATGGAAATTTCACTGAAATCAAAAAAGATTGTATTAAAGTTGCCTTGTCAGAAATGCAGACTAACTGCCTTCACCAGCATATGCCAAGTGTTTCTGCAACTAGAAAACAGCCACTTCCCTCCCTCATCTCCCCCACAAAGAAATGTAAAATTTGGAGAGGTTTGGTTTTGTCTTTTTTCTTGTGGTCAGTCTAGAGACTGTAGATGTCCAGAAGCATGAATGCGGTGATTGGAATTTGTTGATGTGGAAGATCTTTTTCCCTGTAAACTACTCAACCAGGAGCAACCATTATCCTGCAGAGTGATACAGGCTGGACTCTCTCCATACTCTCCATCATTTTCTGTTACGTATGTGGAAGTACGTGCCAACTACTCCACCACTAGTTTTGCAATTCATTTAAATAAATATATACTTTGCTGTATCCTATGTGGGCTGAGCCAATGCTTTTTTAGCTGAGCAGTCCCTTTGCGAAATTTTACACATTCACAGCTCAGCACTTCTCACTCTCGTAGGTAGCACCTGTCACAGGCTTGTATGTCTAAACAGATGCTTAATTTTTCAGTGGAGTAAATACTAACTTAAGCTCTGTTTCAGACAGCTCTTGCTTACTCTATTGCAGAATAATTTGGGGTTAATATTTCTTGCTTGGTTTGAGAATGAAGCAGTTGTTGAAGTTGGGGTGAATAATTCATTTTTCAGAGTTCTTCTAAAGGGTAGATGTTAATATTGTGAAGCTGCAGCTGATGTTACAAAAGCCATTCATGTTAAGAGAACAAATTGCCACTTGGCATGCTGAAAAATTAACCCAATTTACAGCATGGGTGAAGATGAACTCTTTCTGGTGAAAGCTATATTTAAACCACCAATGAGATAATTGTATCTTGGCCTTCCAACACATCCTTATGTAGCACAGATGTGACTGCTTTTTCTTCATAAATGAATACAGCTTTAACGACTTCTAAAAAATTGTTTGTGCTTGTTTTTCTAGATTTTATGCATTTTTATGTAGAAAGTCTGGAATATAAAAAGTAAACAATATAAGACATGCATACATAATGTGTCATCTAAGGATTAAGCTAGGCACAAGATAGGTAAAACAAAGCCAGTGGAGGCTGTTTGTACATGAACAAAACTTTGGGAGAATTAGTATCCAAGCAGGCTGAGTATCTGTTGTGGGTGCAGCTGCCTATAAACACAGTTAGTGACTGTGCAAATAAATCTAAGGGGAAGTCTCATCTTTTAGTTTCTATTATCTTATGTGGAAAAGTCAGGTAGTTGCACAGGCAAACTAGGGTCACTTCTCTGTGATGTTAAAAATAAGGCCTATGATCTTTGTCTCTTGCTCAACATAATTTTGAATGTGGAGGTTTTTAACTTTATCTGTTTTAATCAACTGCAGGACCTCACAGCAATTGCTACTCCTGCAATTGAGCTGAGCTTTCCTGAGCAAACAAATTATCCACCAAAACAATGTGTTTGTGTTTCTATTAGAACTGGAACAAACACATCTCTTTTGTTCCCTTGTTTGTGCGTGATCTGTGTAGAAGATGACAGTGCAGAGCTGGGAATGGCTTTCATCTGCTGAAATCTCTCCACCCACCAGGCTTCCACCAGGAAGATCCTGGAAGCACCCACCACCCTGTATATCCTTTTGCCTCCCTGCTGCCCTGCCTTTCTCTAATTTGGGGGAAATGACAATCCAAGTTTGGTGTCTTGTGCCAGGTGAGAGCAGCGGGAAGGCATTTGAACCCATGGCATGGTGTCACCAGGCCAGAGCCATCCTACCAAGCTCAGCTGAGCTGTCACTGATGGCCACAGGATGAAAACAGAGTGAGGAGGGGTAGGACAGAGTGGAGCCATCTCCAAGGGAACTGCTATTTGCTTAATGTCATGGGTTTTCCTCTCACCTTTCTTTCCTCAGCTCTTTGGTCTCACAGCTGCTCTTCATGGGTGTTGGTAAGCTCGATGGCTTGCAGGAGCTCCTGAGCTGTCTCTTTGACAAGAGGGGCTGTCGCTACGCCTGTGTAAAAGTTGTGTTTGAGTCTTGCCCCTTTCTGAGGCTTTCCTCTTTGGGACTAACTGGCTGGTATTCAGACCATAGATTTTTACATTTGTTGAGGAGAAAAGAAGTTATAACACACACTCACTTGCAGAATTTAAGGAGCTTCAATAAACAGATTATCTTCCCATGCTAAGAACAGCCCTATTGGCTTAAGCAACCTGGGATGCAATTGCAAGGAAAAAGGAGGTGCTCTGTTCTTACAATAGTATCCAGGCCTTCCTCCAAGGTGTCAACGAGCACTTTCTGTACTCTGCACACCTGCCAATGTGCCCATGATCCCCTTGTTTAGCCAGTGCCTGCAGGCAGTATTTGTGGTAGGGGTTTTGTGGCCTGTCTGGTATTGATAACTACAAAATGTTACAAATGTAAGAGTTTCTGAGAAAGTTTTGGGTAGCTGTAATGCATTAAGATACTCTTAATCTCCACATGGTGCAGCTACATAGTGGCACTTAACTCACATGCACCTAATTAAATACTGATTTGTTTTCTATGTGAGTAGACAGGTAAAATTGGGCTGAAGCTGTTGGTGAACTTCTCAAGCTCAAAAGGATGATGAAAATGCAGCTTTTGAGTTGGAGCTGTTGGACTCATCCACAAATTCGCCCAGGTTTGTCTAAGAAGAAAAACAGCATGAAAGGAGATGTAAATTGCATTTTCTGTTTTGTTTTGAAGTGGTGTCTTTAAATTGACCTGACTCTTAAAAAGGGATGTGGATATCTGAAGCTAATAATAATGATAATAAAGCAGTCACTCTGTGAACCTCAACAAAAAGAAAAAAAAAGACCATCTTTGGGAAGCATTTTTGATTATTTGGTTACAGCTTTTTCAAAAAAAGAGAAGTCTTTGATTTGTGCAGCTCCATGCATAACTGAGTGGCCAAATGGTCAGGGATCTTCCAAACTGAAGAGCTCAGGAGGCTGAATTTGAAAAAAGAGTTGTTACCTCAGTTTTTATTATAGGAGGAACAAACACAAAGGCAAAGCAGTATATGAAAGGTCACACCACAGGTTGGTGTCAGAACTAAAAATGTCGTGTGTTTGAGCGTCATGATCACCAGTCCCTCTCGCCTCTGCAGCAGAGGGAAACACTTGTCTGTTAGCTGATAAACTGAGCAGAACTTCTCTTCATGTCTGTGCCATGCTTTAGTAGAAGGGCTGTATTAAGGCTTATTTCTCATGCTGTGGTAACTCAGCTACCTCCTCTCAGCCATGGTGCATTGGCAATCATTTATGCAAAACTAAGTTTTGTAGTGGTGTTGACTGGTTATATTCTCTCAATGCTATCTAGCGGCTGCAGGTTAGGAAGAGAATGAATATGCTATGGTTATCTGTACGGTGTTAGGTGTTCTCTATTGAATGCTGATACTGACTGCAATTATGAGAAGGTCAGATTCCTGAGGCTTCAAATGCTAGTTCTGAGACTTGCCATTCATCGGGCTATTGGTGTAGATTTACACTATGGGGAATACTTTGCAGTTCCTAGCTGTCTACCTGTGGGAAATACCAGATCCTCTAAACTTCAGTCAGGTGGTCCACCCAAGCATGGGAACTGATCTAATAAATAAGAATTAAATATCTTACTAGTGGAGTGAGTTGCTGGACAGATTTGGTGTCTGGGTACCGGAATTCTTCTTTGACCTTGAGAGTGCCATTTAACTGCTCTGTGCCCATAAAGTACGAGTAATTGCTCTGTGCCCATAAAATGGGTATCAGAGCTATCTCACAAGGCTAATTAATGTTGGTAAAGTGCTCTGAAGCCCAGAGATAAAAGGGGTCATAGGCTATTGGTGCTAAATACTGACATCTGTTTATTGATAAAGTAATTTCCCTCAGTCATTGTACTCCTGTCTTATTGTCTCGGATCAGACTGTTTCTTGCTTAATAATTTGAGTGTTTGTAGGTCTGGAGATAGATAGCTCATCAGCTATAAATCACTACAATTAGTGATACTGAATAACAATTTTCTGTAAAGATTCCCTGAAATTGCTTCTTTTTCAGTTTGAATTGTCCATGCACTTAATTGCAATTTGGCATGATGAAAAAGTTTCGTTGTGATGAACAGCTGGAATGATGGGCCATCTCTTGTTCCTCACCAATTGGTTCAGTCAAATGTGTGATGTACAGTCCTAAATGAACTGGACTCAGTGTGCCATGGATAACCTCTCCTCCCCACCCCAACATGTATTTCCAAGTTTCCAGGTGAACCATACTTGTTTCCAAATAGGACTTGTGTGTTTAAAGCAGAAGGTTGTATGGATTTAAATACTTCATTGATTCTTGCTCTAATCAGTGATCAGATGACAGTTGCTACTCCCAAATGCCACAATTATGCCCTACTGCATAGAGATTCCAACAATGATTCATATTCTTATGATGATGGCCAGTTGGGAAAGTTTCAGCTCACTAGCAAGAACAAGGTTGGAATGTTCAAAAAGGCCTATCAAGCTGTGTTTCCTTAGCTAGCGTTTTAACCCCCTTCATTTCCTTTGGAGAAGTTGTGGTTGTGGTGTCCTTAAGCTGAAGTCAGATGATTAAAAAATAAACCATTTTCCTTGAGCTTTTCCCTTGCTTTGTGCATAGCTCTGGCTCTGTTGTACTTGTGCATCCCATCCAGTAGCAGCAAGGATCCAGGAGTTAGTTATTTTCTATGGCCCTCTTTATCAGCTCTGTCAGGTCTCTATGTGCATCGTTCCCAGCTCGCTGGCCATGCTGCTTCAGGGGGATGGCCGGGGCTCAGGATCTGAAGGCAGATGTATGTCAGTGGTGCCAAAACAAGCAAACAAGCAAAAGTCCCCACAAGCCACAAACCCCAAATGCTGCAGTAATTTAGGCAACAGGATGATGGGCTCTGGCAGCTTCCATCTGTGGCCAAGAGATGCTATGCTTCCTTCCATCTCCTTTGGAAGGGAAAAGCACCGGGTTTGTGTTCTGCACAGCTGAGTCACAGAGAGGCTGAAATGACTCACCTGAAAGGAAGTATCAGGCAAAGCAAGGAGCCAGCCTCAGCTATTCCAAAGATTAGATTGGAATCAAACTACTAAAACATCCCTTTTGCTTAATCTATCTTCATCTGTTACAAATCTGAAAAACATCCAAGCCTGAGAAAGCTGAAGTGGAAGAAGGCACCTGGCTTGCACACACATGACAGAGGAGTCAGGCTGTTGTCTGTCAGTCTGTGCCTGTGTGTGATGCATGCTTCTGTGTGTCCTTGCAAGAGGAGAGCATGAATTGTTCAAAGTAAGAGCAGTTTCAGGATGCTGGATTGCATTTATCATCGTAGATGGGAGATTGTGGTACTGTGGGAAGATGTGTTCCCATGGTAACTGAAAGCTGTTTTACCCAGAGCCAGTGTGGAAGCTGAAGGTGTGCTGTTCCTATGGTCCCTTACTACAACTTTTTCATCCAGCATTGAGGGCTCATTATGTTTGAATCATATTGATCTGGATGCAGGGGTTTTTCAACATGAGGAGGAGGAGGAGGCATAACCTGGTCTCTTTTAGCTGTGAAGATTCTCCTGGAAGCCACATGATGCTTTGTGGGCATTGAGGATTTTAGCAACAGAACCATATTCACAGTACAGCTGTAGGGCATGCAGCTTGAGTGTTTCTGATCGCTTTCTTAGACTATGAAGCAACAATTTAACCAGTGTCTTGTTTGAGCTTGGGAGCTTTGCACCATGACCTTAATCTGCTTTGGCATTGTGCTTTCAATCTTTTAATGAGTAAAGTAATCAACGATGCTGGCTTACAGATACCATAAAATATTTTGCAGTATGTGCACCTAATGTTTCAGGATCTCACCCCACAGAGGAATTAAGGCCTCTGGGAATGAGCTCTACACCATTGTCATGCTGAGTATGAGACATTTACCTCTTACCTGTAGGAAAAGCTATGGATAGTATTGTGTCTGAGTAGCATCCTTCCTCTGGAGGTTGGGAACTGGCTGCCCACACTCCACTGCATCCAAGGTCTGCAGCTTGAAGCCATCTTGAAGGAGTGATGCGTGCAATCACCCCTTCACAGACCTTAAACTCCGGGTGGAAGAACCAGAGAAGGTGGAGTTGGGGTTAAGCTGCCTCTTTTATGTGAGGAACCTGCTAATAGAGCAGTTGTGCATGAAATGGCTTTCTCAGCCACAGTGGAGTTGACGTCGTCTCTGAGCAGGAAACAAGGTGGTAGGAAACATTTCCACGTTTCTGCTGGAGCATGTGTCACTTCGCAGAAAAGAGAATGAGATGTTGAGAGCGCAAAGGAGAGTTATTCTGTTGCACAATATTGAGGGGATTCACCTGGCCCAGGGAAACATGAGATTCTTGTCCCTTTTGTCAGGATTATTCATTTTCAGTTAAAATGGTTGTTCATTTCTAGCATTTGCTTGCCATCGGCAACATGCTGATTACACACCCCAAAAATCATTCCTTTCCCACCACCAAAACGCTACGCTGTGTGTGGTGGGATCTGACAGTCATTTAGGAGTGCTCAGCAGCAGTTTGCTGTGCAGCAATTTAGGATGGGGATTGAAGATGAATACCCTTTCCTGTTAAAGCTGTAGAAGGGTGGGATGACATCAATGAGAAGTGAACACCTGGAATGCAACCTCAGTCAGGAACGCCTGCTTTACAAAGACTCCTTTGGCATCTTTGCCAATGAAGATGCTACCTTGTGGGTAATGTTCATTGTAGCATCTGTTTCCTTCCTACCTTCATCTCCCTCTGTCACTTTGCTGAGATCACATTTATATTGTGAGAACTTTCAGTATTACATTGGTTGAGATCAATTTTAAGTTAAGCTGTCTCATGTATTATAGCTTATTTTAGGGACTTGCTTTAGAAACCAAGAATCTTAATTCTTTTGAATGTGAACCTTGAATTTAAGAGCTATGCTTTCATGGTGAAATTACATTTTGCTTTGTTTGCATGTATTTTTCCCCCCACTAATGTTTTGTGGAATGTATCAGAATGTATCAGGGCCCTCTCCGGCCTGTCTTGGGAGGAGTGTCGGAAAGAAGTGGAGCGGACACTTTTCAAAATCTTAAAACTTTTACAAAGTTGTAAAAAGTTTAGTGCTAAATGCTCGCACTTCAAATCTGTCCACCTACCTGAATCTCATCTTCCCTGTTCTTTGAAAACGCAGAGGAGGAACAAATCTCACTTTGATGAAATGGCTTCAACTTGTTCCTTAACCAGCTCAGTATGCTAAAACTATGCACGGGAAATATTAAAGCAAAAACAGAGGAAAACCCCAAGAAGTTGACAGTGATTTGTGCAGCCTCGTGCATGTGCATTTCTGAATAGCCTTGAATTATTGATTAGGTATTATTTCAGTAATTTCTTTTTCTGCAACTTTACACTGCCCTTAGAGAAACCTGCAAGAACAAAAATGTTAATTTGTATTGTTGAAACAATCTAGTATGTCTTTAATGACTTTTATGAGGTGATGTTGCTCTTCTATGCACTGCTGATCTATGGAAATTCAGTGCCGTTGATTTAGTTTATACTGATATATGTGAGAGACTACGGGGCCTTTCATTGCTTTTATACATCTCTCTCCCTCCAAGCAATAACTGTTGTGCATTTAACAAGAAATTTCTCTTGTGCATTTAAACATAGCAATGTTATTGTAGTGTCATGTAAAGCTTTTGTCATGGACACAAACTTTCAAGCAGCAGTAAGTTTAGCTGAGTGGCTTTTAAGTCATGTAGCAATTCCCAGTTTAACAACAATCCAAAAGTATGAAGTATAGGTAATTACGTTACTTTAAATAATTGCTGTTTGTAATATCTCTGGTAATTTCTGGTCACCCCCTCTTATTATGGGGAAGGAATTCAATCTGGATATTGATAAGCATCAGATTCTCAAAGACAAATTAGTCTATTGCAGAAGAGCATAAAAACAGCTAGACTGGGCCAATGAAAAGACCCATCTAAGCCAACATCCTGACTCAAACCATAGGTCAGTCTTTCACTCTCTTTTGCCAGAGCATCTGCTACTGGCCAGTGTAGAGCAGCAGCAGCAGTATTCCGTCCCATCTTCTGCCAGTCAGCCGTTTGGGTACAACTTGAGCCAGAGGTTGTATCTGCATCATTGTGTTTAATAGCCCATGATGGACCTTTCTTCCATGAGTTTCTCTAATTGCTTTTCTTTTAATCCACTTATGCTTTTGGCTTTCAAAACATCCTGTGGCAATAAGTTCCACAACTTAATTATGTAGTGTGTAATGTAAAAAATGAAATTGGCCCCTCTCGTTTTAAGCTAACTGTCTGATCATTTCATTTGGTGCCCCCTATTTCTTGCATCATGAGAACAGTTGTTCCCACTCGCTATCTCTATGCTATTCATGATACTAGAATATAATCATATTCTTCTCCACAATGATCTCTCTTGCGGGCTGAAAAGTCCTCCTCTGGATAATCTCTTCTTGTAAAGAAGCTGTTTTGTACCTCTGCTATTTATGTCTTCCTTCTCCCTGTCTTCTTATAATTATCCCAAATCCATTTTGTGCGTAGTATCGAAGATGTGGGCAAAACTTCAGTTTATATGCAGAGAGATGATGTTCTCTTTCTTTTGTAATCATCCCTGACATTGTTTTTCCCTTTTACCATCCCCAGGCATTCAACTTGATGCTTTCAGAGAACTCCGTGTTATGATTCCAAGATCTCTTTCCTGATCAATAATGGGTAATTTAGATCACGTATGCACAAACTCAGTGGGTTTTATCCACGTACAGTCCATTGCATTTACTGACACTGTATTTCCCAGCATCCCAAAGCAGCTATCTTCCTTTCTGCTGTTTACAGTGTTTATCCTTGCATAATGGGTGGAACTGAGCAAATAATTTGTACACAGGATTTTTGCCTCAGTTGTTGCCTGCTTCAAGGAAATCACAACTTCTTCAAATTCAGGTTTTGCCATTGCTGTACAAAGTAACACCAAGCATTGTGCAGGAAACGACATATTTGCTCAAGCAAAGAACCAAACTGATCTGTTGGTACTTTTCCTGGTACCCAAGCTGGCGTGGGACTCCTTACATAGCCCTGGGCTGTGCTACCGTGCCTGTACCCGTACAGAAACTGGTCAGAAAGGAAAACTCTCAGTAACACTTTTCTATCTCAGTGATAAGGTTTACAGTTAACAATAGATTAAAAAAAAAAAATAATTAAAGCTTATGTGGCGTATTTAGGGCCATACTATGGCCATGTAGATTCTTTAAATAAACAGGTGAAAAGTGGATGGAGGCTTCTTCGCGCTGTCCCTCACAAAGGCAAGGCAGGAAGTGTCACCAGGGCAGGAAAAGCGGGATGTAGGCAAGACAAAGGGTGCATCAAGGGACCCTTCTTTCCTTCAACTCCTTCCCTACCCCCCGCTGTGCGGGCAGGACTCTGCTCAAAGGCTGCAGTGTTCTCCACTCCCTTTCTGCTTCCAGTTTCTGTATCAGTGGTAAGCCAATGCAAAACTAAATGCAAAGGTGTAAATCCATTTTACTGGCATTTCAAGTGCTGAAAACGGAAAACTTGTGTGCTGTGACAGACTGTTTGGTGGAAAATGTAAAGACTGAATAGCTTGGTAAAAAATCCAAATAATCTTTTTTCTTTGAAGTGCTGGCTTTCCAAGTAGTAAAGCACTAACCAAATTTGGTTCCTCAGAGGCTTACAAGGCCATTAGGTATTTAGTACTGAGTAAATATTAGCTTTCATGGTCTGGTGGATTTGTGGTACTGTGTGTGATTATCATTTTTTATTAAGAGGTATCTTTAAACATCTGTGTGATAAATAACTGCAGTGTTATGTCAACTTGTATCTGTCATGTGAGCTTGGACACAACCAGAAAGAAAGTCTTTCTTCCATGGCAAATGCACATGTTTTTGATGGTTTTTTCTTCCCCAGAGAAACAAGCAGCCTCTTGTGCTCCACAGCTCTGTGTTTATTGTCCTTCTGTTTCTTTACAGTAGGGAATGAAAGTGGAGGGAGTGTCTTTAAAATTATTGTTGCTGTCTATTAATTTATTTTTTCACCTGCCCCCATTATTACCCAGAAATAAAAGTTACGACTTCATGAGCAGAGGGTACAAGAGAGCCATTAAATGCTGTTGATACAAGGTGACAGGGACTGCAGCTGGGCTTGCTCAGGAAACAAAACTAAAACTGATGAATACATAACTGAACCTGAGACAAGCCACAAAGGAAAGCAGGGAAAAAGTCAGTTAATAAATACAGGAGAGGAAATATCTGGCAGAGAGCCTTCCCTTTTACCTACCCCTTGTCATTCACAGAGCATCCACTGAAGATAAATTTAGAATCTCTGAATCTATTTATTGTATGATTTTTTTTGTGTGTGTGAAAGTTGATATTGGGGAAAAATGGGAATGTTTTCATTTCCAGGTTTTGGATTGTGAAAGGAGGAAAGAAGGGGCATGGTTAGGCATAACTGCACGTGAGAACCAGAAGAGTTTGCTGAACCCAAGAGTCTTTCAATAGTACATGAGCCAACTAATCCCTTGTGGATATAACTTGTATTGATCTCATTAATGGACCTTTAACAATGAAACTTCCCAGCTGCAGATGGTTTACAGACAAGTCAAGAAAAAACAAAATATATTTACCTTGTTGACGCTATTCCATTATATTCTAATGTATTGCTATATATAAACTTAGATTTTTTTTTAATGTCCTGTAACCCTAAAACAACTAAACTGGACTTGATGAACTGGTAGAGAAAATTATTTGTCTAGGAACGGTCTTGTTAAATTATTTTTGAATCACCAACATTTTACTGTAAAGATAAGAAGCTTTTAAAATCTACATTTACAAGAGATGCAACAGCTAGTTTGTATTTTAGCCTGATAAATATTCAGCATACCCTTTCGGAACCATAATAATGTGAAATGGAAAAGCGTATGTTGAGAACAACTGCAAGAAAAAAAGCAGCAGCATTTTGTACTTCAACAGGTCTATCTATAGAAGATGATTCATTTCACCCACCTCTGCAAAGGAATGTGGCCACTTACTAGAAGCATATTGCACCACTGTGCAACAGTTCAGGGCAGGTAACGAGATATATATATATTACAGGCCACAGCTACAAATTGCTGTCAAAGATGAGTCCTCCTGTCCTGCCCCTGCTCTGATAAGGAAAGTTTGCCCCCTGCAAACAGAGCATTAGCAGCAAACTTCAAGCAGAGCTTTCCTTTCCGTTGCACTGCAAGATCAAAAGGTTCCCAATCTAAAACTCAGAGTAGATATGCATTTCTTGAAACAAAACCCAAAAGATGAAAGAAATTCTCCAGCTTTTGTTGACTGCTTTGTCTCTGATTGCTAGGCCAAGATTTAATTTTGCATGCTGTGCTGACCGTCACGTATTTCCTCTGAGTCAAAGTGAATTAGAAAGTAGAGAAAAATGCTACTATTGCAAAAAGTACGATTAAATATGCTCCCGGTCATGTTTATGGAAGCACTGAACAGGCTTTAATATCTGAGCTTTTCTGGTCCAGACTGGATTCACAACTCTTAATCATTTTCCTCGTATTAGGAAGAAGAAAGACTCTGATAACATCAGAGTTAAGATGTGACTGTTCTTTCTTGAATACAGTATGGGAGAGGGTCCTTAAGAGAGGTTTTAGAAAGTCCTTCAGCTGTGAAGCAGGTTGCATTGGATCCAAAGTTGATTAGCTGCTGCTCTGGGTCCCCCTGCTTACATGTGTTCCTGCGTATTATTGTAAGTCAACGCATAGAGAAGTGTCACCGGTGCAGGACTGTTGGGCACTGAAGGTGAAAGTTAATGGGATGAAATGTGACTGCGTTGCTGTGTACAAGTGAGTAACGCTCGGTTACTCCAATCCTAGCCGCAGATTTGTAGGGAAGATTTCTGCCCAAGTGAATTACGTGAAATTATTCACAAAGCTGACAGTTATTAGTAGCAGACCTAATTGGAACATCATGGGAGGACTGGAAATTTTTGCAAAAGAGGCTGAGTGGTTTTGTCAGTTGTGTGCCAGCAGAATGCTTGGAGTTTGGGGATCTGAGATTGCATATGCTTAAACAGCAAATGAAGCCCTGCTAACGTGACTGTATTTCTGTAAATAGCCTGTGAACCCCTAGAGCTTCACCCTGTGGTACTTTTGAGTTCTTTCTAGTACTACACAAATATACTAGAAACAAATTGTCGTTGTGCCTTGTACATAGTCCCGTCTGGAGCGCGGGTGCAGCAGTGCTGGTGGCTGGGTCTCCCCTGGGCCCTGGGGGTTTCTTCTCACCTTTTTCTGCCTGGAGCAGACATGTGTGAGGAGGTGTGACCATGCAGAGGGTGACCTTGGAGGGCTGGGGAAAGCAAAACTGGAAAGTCCCTCAGCACCTGCTGGATTGTGAGGTACTGCTGGGTTTTGTTCTGAATTTCACTTTTAGAAAGGTGAAGGAAAGTGGATTATTTATATATGGGGAAAAAAACCCAAACCTAACCACCCTAACTGTTTGGAGAGAACGTTGGCTTTTTTGGATCTGAAGGAATGTGGGTTTGTACCTCAGGAGGGGCCTGGTCAACTCCTTTCCTGTATCTGCTCATTTTCTGTGCAGAGTCTCTTCTGGGACCCAGGCCCCTCTGTTTTGGGGCAGGCCAAGGTGGCCATATTCCCTTTATGTCTTGAGGGTGTGGGAGATGCGTTTACTTTTGGCCATAGCCCTGTGTATGGGATGGGGGGGAAGAACCAGGCCAGGTCCTGTAGCTCCTCATCACACCCAACACTCTGAAGTGCATCTTGGAAACCAGGAAAATCTTTGTCAAGCTCTTCTGTTTATATTTGGTTTTTTCAGCCCGGTTTTCACACTGTCTGTGAGTTTACCCCGCTCTCTCACCAGGATCGATTTAAACTAGCCTGCTGGTTTTGCACCACGTTTGAGAATGCAGAAGAGGCCTCAAAGGTTACGAGGCTCCCAGAAACCGTGTAGAACAGCATTCGGGTAGATGAAGGCAACCCAAATTCATGTGCTGCTGAGGGGAAGGTAGGCATATCTTGGGACCAGAAGCAGCAGTTGGCTGCCTGGTCTGAAGGTGGGTGTTTGTCCAGTGGCCATTGCTGCGAGCCAGGCCCAGCAGGTCCTTCCTTGCCAGGAGGCAGCGGGATAAGGTTGTAAGATGGGACCACACTTTACTCCCAAGGCTCTCAGCAGCTTGCGTTGAGCATTGCAAAGCTGTTTTGGTGCAGCTCTTTCTCCAGAAGCAACACTCCCTTGTTCTGCATGAGGGACGTGGGACTTCTCAGCCAAGTGTCACCATGGGGAAGCACCCCATAAGCCTGCAGAGGAGTGGCATGGCTTCCAGGAGAAGGTGCAGTAGGAGAAAGCCAAGTTTGTAGGAGGTGTTTTTTAACTGCCAGTTTCAGAAACTTTTAGCAGCTGTTTTCCACCAAATTCTCTCCAAATTGCAAAGACCTGGCAATTGTTTGAGACCAATGCCTAGTGTCCCCCCAGAATATCTCTAGCTGGATTTTGTATATTGTGTGGGAATTGTGAAAATTTGCTAGTTCAAGAAACTGTAGTGTGAGCTCAATTCTTGGTGGGCACTTCACCAAGGTAATATTAAAATACAGATGAAATAATGGTATAGGTGGGTAGGAACCACTGTAAATGGCTATTGCAGGAACTGGGGTCCTGGCTGAGTTTTGGTTCTTACCTTTGACAGAGGTGTTCAGTTTGCTGCATGGATTAATTTAAGGTTTATGTTATGCTGTTTTGTAAGGTATATGCTTATAATTCCCATTTTTCCTTTTAGCCAAACCACATACTGGAGAGCTTCCTCAGGAAGCTTTTGTAAGCATTTGTGTTTCAGGACAACTATAGGGATATGCAGAGCTGCTTATGGCAATGGAAGTATTCTGGGCTTCTGTTGTATTTGTAATAGCTGTAGAGTAGCATAGTAAGAACCCAGGGATGCAGCTTAAGCAATCCAAAATGAGATACAGATCTCAAGTTAGCCTATAATTGAATTTTTCTTTCAGTTCATTGTGTTTCACAGTAAGAATACTCAGAAGAAAGGGAACACAAAGCAGATTTACTCGAAGCTTGATGTTCTATCTGCATACAAACCAAACGTGTTAGACTTTGCATGCAGTCTGTATTCACCACACTGTGTTGTAGCTGTGTGACTTCATAGAAGAGTATTTACAATACATGGTTAGCATTAAATTTACCAAAGCCTCAGTCATCTGGAATGTGTTCTTCTTTCCACATTAGCAATCCTAAAAATCCTAAAAGATTTTTGATTCTATGCCTTATTAATTTCATGAGCAGCAAACTAGCTCTTGGAGGATTGGTTTCGATTGCTCACTCAAAAATACCTTTGTGTCAGCCTCACAATCTTGCAGCAGTTCTTGCTGGGTCAGTTTCACTGTATCACTAGATCATGTTTCTCCAACATTTTAATGTGTATAACTAGTATAAATGTTATAGCAGACAAAGGCTTTTTTCCTCCCATACTAGGAGTTTTTTAGCTATGATTAGAAACATTTACTGGACCTGGGCAGAGCAAAGATGATCCCTGGCTTGTACAAGTAGTGCAGGCAGGAGCTGGTGGTACAAGCAGCAGTGTTCTTTATTCAGATACGAGGAGCCTTGCATGTTGCAGGTGATCTTACTGTAATAGTATAAGGTACAATGTCTTGCATAGATGCGCCTCCTCCTTTTATAGGAACCTGCCCCTGCAAAAAAGTTGTCTTTTTTTATTACACAAAAAGCAAGAGAAAAAAAAAATTTCTTCACTGCGGTGACATTCTTATTTTGGGAAGGGAAAAGCAAAGGTTCACTTTAGAGTCCATCCAGCAAAGAGTATGTCGGTAAATTTTGTTGTCCAACTGATAATAATAAACAGCATTATCTCTGTCCAGATAGCCTTTCCTGTTTCATTGCATCATCCACCTCCTCTGGGAATGTCATACTGTTAAAAGCTAAAAGGACATTAGCTTCTCCACAACATGCGTACTAAATTTTAAGAGCTGAATTTAAGTATAGACTTTTCTGATTTCCTAGCTGTATTTCTGTAGGCGGGTGCAAGCTTACCTCAGGGCAAGGATATACTAAGAGGCCTGTAGAAACTCCAAATAATGTTGCAAGCAAGCTCATGGTTATCTGATATACAGTACTTTATTCCCGCAGGTTAAGCTGTTGCATATAGCCCTGGTAGCTGTTTGCATTGATTTCTATCCCGTTTGTCCCTACTTATATCCAAACAAACAAAGCATCTGTGTTTCTCACTCTTCCTTTTTAAAAAATCTCTGTCAATTGAGTTATTCTGTGGTAAATCACCATGTTTTAGCACTGCACCTTACAAGCTGCAAACTTAATTTTGCCTGTGTCTGCTCTTAGTGTGCGAGTGTTACAAGGCAGTCCTTCCTTCCATGGTTATCAAGTACATTATCAAGTACAAGAGCTGTTCTGCAAGTGGAGGGCGGACTATGAGAATCCTTAATAGACAAGACATATAGTGAATGCTCAAAGGCTACCTTGGAGCATATTTTGCAAGTCATTCCTCTTGGTAACAAAATGAATTTCTGTTCAGTTTTTCTAGAGGCTACCCCAGCTATGGCACAGAAGCTGCTGGTAGCAGTCCTCGTACAAATTTTCTTCTTTACACCGGTGCACGTTACTTCAGTGATGCTCAGGCAAGGGAAGCCTTTCCCCAGCTCCAGCAGTTGATTAAACGCAAGGTCTGTAAGCTGCTGACAGCTTAGAGAACGATAACTTTTGGTTTCATGTATGCAGTCCATGACTAACATAGGTCGCATATATTATCCTGCACTGCAAGCAGGATTTTGCTTGTTTTTCAAGTGAAGTAGTTAACATTGTTCTAAGATGCATCGTTGTTATCAAGAGCAGAGAGTAGTATTCAGGAGGGTTGGTTTAGTTGTGAAGGCTGTTTTCTCACCGTAATGAGCCAAGTGGGATACTTTTCTGGGGGCAATTCAGAGCACCTATAGCACAGCTTTAGGTTTGAATCACTGTCCAAAAAGAAGCATATTCTTCTGAATCCTTTTGCAAAGTCATTTCAGCTTTTCTAAAAGAACCAGAAGCTGAGAGACCAGCAGCAACCTAGAGGTGGGCTTTGCTTTTTGCTGGTTTGTTCTCCTCCCTCTTCCCAGTATCACCTCAGGTTTGATCCTGAAGCCCTAGGGAATCACAGAAGTGTAATGTAGCCCTGGAAGGGACTTCAAGAAACTGTGTAGCTTCATCTTTTGTGACTCTTTGCCTTTTTCTGTTGCACAACTGAATATCCCAAGGCATTCCTGATAGCTGTTTTCTTATTCGTGAGCATCTTTAGTCAGGCCAGTTCCACAAGTATCCCTGGGACATGTTCCCATCTTTAACTCTCCATACCTATGGAGAAATTCCCTAGGGTCTGACCTAAATAACCCTTCTCTTCTGCAAATGGAGCCAACTACTTGTCTTTTATTCTGTAAATGTGATGAACAATTAATTGCTATCTTCTTTAAATACCTCTAACATATATCAAGAGTTACTACGCTCCTCTCATCTTCCTTTTCCCTAAACTAAACTTTCACCCTCTGCTTCTAGTAATTATTCCCCAGTGTCTTCATTTTCTAGAGAGAATTGCAACATTTTACTTTCCCACTTTGCTGGGTCTTTAATGTTCATGGAATATTCTTGAAGATGATTGGCAGTGGTTCAAACATTTGTGGGTTTTTTTGATTGCATTCAGTACTGACTTGCACCAGAACTGTGGGCTTGACTGCATTTAACCTGTCTTACATTTTTGAGCTGCTTTTTTCCTTATTCTAGTCTGGTTTTGACTCATTTTTAGAACGGTGTGAGGTTTCTGTTCATAGCTAACTTTTTTCTGCAAAGACATGGAGCAATGAAACTGTGGATTACTTTAGTCTCTCTGTCATGAATTATTTTCTCTCCTTCCTTATTAAGCAATAGGGCTGTACCTTCCTTCTGATATATTTATAGAATATCCTCTCTTCATCTTTCATGTCCCTTAGTATTTGCAATGCTCTTCTTTTGACGTAGGTTCCGATTTTGTCACAAGAGAGCTTTGCTGTTATTTTACATTTATTCTTAGCTGTAAGGAGATGTTTCTGTGTTGGATTTTCAAAACTTCTAATCTTTAAACAGCTAATGTCTTCTTGTCTACTGTCCTGCTTCCAGCCTTTCCCTCTGGCGGCTTTTCAGTGTTTTCCCGCTGAAGTTTCTGTTCCAGGAGCCCAGCCAGCTGGTTCCCTGAATTTACTGAAGCCTTTTAAAGTCCATCATCCTTATTCTGTTGCTTTATTGTTTCCCCGCACACTCAGAGGATAACATCAGTATCAGTCACCTTCCCCTTCTGAACTCTCAGAAGGTTCTTCCCTGTAAATCAGAATTACATCTAAAACAATCACCTCTATTGTCATTTCCTGCAGCTTTGAAAATAAAGTCCCATTGTAAGTAAGTCTCCTTTGAATAAATTGTCAAGAGTTTGAGATTCATTTTATTTAAATATAGATACTGAGAACTGTAGATACCTAAAGTCTTGAGTAATGCTTCTGTGTGGTCATCTAGCCAATGGTAAGAAACAGGTACCAGTAGGGCAATTCATCTCCTCATTAGAGGATGAAATTTTGCTAGAGTTGGGATGGGCAGAGACAGAAGTGAAGAATAACCGTTTGTGTGTCTGAAAGCTGGTTTTTCTACTTTATCAATCTAATAAAACATATTACCTCTATTAACAAGCGTTGCTTTGTCTTAGAGGATGGACTTATTTCATCCCATCTCTGCAGCGGCCTATACCATTGCTTCTGGGTAGGTGGTAGGGAGAAGGGACTGCGTGGATGTGCCCACTGACACTGTAGTGTAGCCCTGCGACACCTGAGGAAAAAATTCCTCATGCACATCGTAGCCTATTCCATTTGAGGAATTGTTTAAAGCAAAATAGCTGTTAGTGTAAACTACCAGAGTAGAAATTTGGACAAAGCAGCTGCTTCTTCCACTGTCCGGCCTAGGAAAGTGGCCAGTGTTTACCAACTGCTTTAGCTAAATCGTTTACCGAAAGTAGGTGCTAAGTGGTGTTTAAAGATTTGCTAACACCTTTCCTAAACATGTCTCATCTGGTTTGTTTAGACAAGACTGGTCAATATATCCTCTCATTGGAAATGATTAGTCACAACCCAGAAAAACGTTTGTCATAAATTTCATTTTAGGCCTGAGAGTGTGGAGACCTCAGGCCCAGGAATGGGTGAATGGTGCTTACAGTTACCATCTCAGTCTTTCCATTGCAGTTGTGTGGGTTTTGCTTAAATACTATTTGTGGTTTTTCATTGCTGGTCTGCCTGCACCTTGATCTTATTTCAAGACCCTTCACTGTGCATTTGACCTGTTGAAGGACTTTTACAGAGGGAGCTTAAATGTTTAGACACCTGACAACAGGCTCAGAAAATTTTCAGGCAAGCCAGCTTCCTTGTTATCTTCTGCACAATTTATGGAGAGAGTTTACTGTTTGCTGAAAGCTTGGTTGTTTTGTTTAAGTTTATATTGCTCCATAGACTGGAGCACAGAAAAAATGGAATATGGGGTGTTCAAACAGTGTGGGAACATGGGCAGACCTCATGGAGGACCTGTCCCAGAACCGCACACCTAAATGCTAAGCTAAAAGTTTGGAGTTTTTCAGACTTGTTCATGGGATCAATTTTTTTTCTGGGTTGAAAGCAAAGAGAGAAAACGGGCTTAAAAA
>KZ506075.1:222113-298709 GCA_002844005.1 Limosa lapponica baueri | reverse complement strand
CTGAAACCGAAAGATGAAATTCTGTTGAAACTGTAAAGTGTTACTTATGTTGTGTCCTGATGAGCAGAGGACTAGACTGCGGTGCAGGCTACCTGGATTTTGCTTCTGGTTTTGCTGGTGGCCCACTGCATCACCACAAGCAACTCTCTCCCCTGATATTTCATAGAATCACAGAATGTTTTGGGTTAGAAGGGACCTTAAAGATCATCGAGTTCCAACCCCCCCGCCATGGGCAGGGACACCTCCACCTGGACCAGGTTGCTCAAAGCCCCGTCCAGCCTGGCCACTTCCAGGGATGGGGCGTCCACAGCCTCTCTGGGCAACCTGTTCTAGTGCCTCACCACCCTCACAGTAAAGGATTTCTTCGTAAAATTAGGTGAAAATTTCTTCCTCGAAATGAGGTGAAAATGGATCTTTATGAAAAATGAAGTGCTCACAAGCCTTACTTTGGAAAGGCACCGTATGAAAAATCAGATATTTACAGTGATGTTTCTCTCAATGCCAATATCAGAAGTTGACTGAAATTTAATCTTCTCAAGTCAAAGTCTGCATGTAGTGAAGACCCCACCATGTTTTAGTGAACTCTTGCAGGACTTAAACTTTCAGCCAACAACAGCAGAAATGTAAATTTTAGGAGGAGCGGGGGAAGTGGGAATGTTGTTTCCCAAGACACTACCTTTCGAGCGTACATGGATGTGTTTGCGAGTCGGTGATGAGAATGTTTTAATGATTTGCTGAACATCCCAAATCATGCCAAGTCCGAATGCCTCTCTCTAATTTTCCCCTGCAGCTGCCTCAGCAGGATTGTGCTTTCTTTTCATCCGTCTTTCAGCAAGTGCATTGTGCAAGAGTATGTAAATATCTGTACAGAGAGGGTAGCACAAACTGCACACATGGTACTGTTTAGGCAACTCAGACAGATGGTGCGAGTGTAGTTACAATGAAAACAATTCCTTAAACATGGGTGGGGGAACGTTTTATGTCTCTCTGCTTGTGTTGAAGCTCTAGCAGGATCTGGGCCTGGGTTCAGAGTAATCCCTCAGCTTGGGGCTCTTGCTGGCAGAAAATTGCATTATGCCATTCCGGGTAGCTTGGGTCCTATAATATTTCTCACCTCGGCAAAGATGCAGGATGAAGGAGAATGCTGGCTTGGCTCCTTTTCATTCTAATCCCTTCCTATTGTTTGGCTTCCAAGAAGCATTTTTATTTACCCTTCCCCAAATGAAAACATGAAACAATGGTGGGGTTGGTTTCTCAGGGCCCCAGGTCCTCTGTCAGTCATCTACACTGCTGCAAAGCACTTCCTCAATGCAGGCGTGTCTTGTCTTCTGCCTTGTACATTCCTGCTTGCACAGGTGAGGTGGTTAGTGAAAACAGAAGAGTAACCAAGATGACCTTTTGAAAACAAGAGTCGACAGCGAAGCTCATCAAGTCAGACTCCCCACATGCGGTGAAATGGGTTGTGTTCTCTCTCTCCATCCATCTATCCATCTGTCTGTCCATCCTTCCATCCCTGCGTGCTTCATCCCCTTGTACCGATTCATTACTCACCATTTGGTGGCATCGCTTTTAAAGTGAGGGCTTGGCAATGTGGAAACAACTGGGGCAAGAGGAAAAGCAGAGAGGGCACACACGTAGTGGTAATTGCAGTAAATCTGCGCTCAGCCTTTTACTTGATAACCCTCCTCCCCATTTGCCTTCTTCTGGCAGGGTTCCTCTGCTGCCGAGTGCTGCTGTGCAGACGCTCTCCCCAGCACTCCTCTGGCTCACAGCTCCCCTCCTCGCCTTCCTGTCTTGGCCATGCAGGAGCACCATTTCCCCCGTCCTCCCAGATGCTTTCTTGCCGGAGCTCCCAAATGACTGCTATGCAGAAATATGCATGACAGGCAAGACCTTGCTGAGCCTCGCAGCTGTTGCTAGGGAAGGATGTGACATTTAGTGCTAGTACAGAGGGTCAATTAGATAAGAGCCCTAAGGATAATTTCTGTAATATGGGGTTCGGTAATACGGAGTTGGGGAGAGAGAGTAAGAATTATGCAGCTACTACTAATCTGGTTGGGTTTTTTTTTTTTAACCTTGCCTCAGAGAGCTCATGGTTTCAACCAGACAGATGTTACCACCTTCGGATATTAAAGACATGCTTAATCTCTATGGAGACATTTGCTTCACCTAATGAAATGAGCTGCAGCAATCAATTTTATTCTGTGCCTATTGATCATGTCTGTTTTAGGGAGACAAATACAAGACAACCTTAATTAAGAGGATCTATCTCTTCCTTTGGCACTGCTTTCCAGCAGGAAGCTTTCACATCTCATATTGTACTTTTTGATAGAAAATCTCTCTTCTATTTGAACCAGGATTAAATTGAAATCAAAAGCCTGTATTTCTATTCCCTGCACTGATTTTAAAGGAACAAAGTGGTCTGTATTTTTAAAGTACTTAATTCAATTTATTTAGATTTATTGTGCCATGAGAATTAGAAAATCAATAACTTTAGCTGCCAGGTACACTGTTTGTTTATATATATTTTTAAGGCTGTGAATGTGGGTGACATCTATCTTTTCTGAATTGAGTGGCTTCATTGTAAATAAATAAAAAGCATAGGATTATTTTTTCTTTAACATTTAGCTTGAGGATATTCTCCCTTAGTTTCTTTCCTTCTCTTCCTGGCTATATTCCACATACAATACATGCTGTTTTCAAACTAGTTTGCCTTTAGCATAGTCCTCGAAGAGAGGAGCTTCGGGAAATCAAACGGCTATCGTTGAGTTGTTGTTGAGGGAAGTCTAACTCAACAGCAGTTCCACGTGTTAAATGAGGTACTGGTACCACTGATGGAGAACACGCTCCTTTCGTGTCTGACCTCTAAACGTAAGTTAAAATATTACAGTACAGTTTCTGAGAGAGTTGGTGCTGGAGACAAGTTCTAGAAAGCATTTGAAGGCAAACCTAGAAGTTGTTTGTGGCTGGTGCCTGGAAGCGCTGCACAGTGCATGCTGAGGAGCTGGCTTGTTCAGCCAGCGCTTTGAGCAGCACCTCACTTTTTGCAGGAAAGGGGGAAAAGAGCTTCGTAGCAGGAATAGCACTCTGCATCATTTCTCTGCCAAAGCAAAGCACTCCTCAGTGGACAAATGTTTTCTTTGCTCACAAGACAGCTGTGGAATATACACACAGGAATTATATTTAAGGAAATATTTGCTTTTGTGAGGGAAGAATCATGAAAATAGTTAACCAGTGGCATTAGATTGCTCATGGTAATTAATCATAGTAGTGCATCTCAGTATCAAGCAATGAATGTACCAAACACCATATCAGCAGGGGATGATTGTAGAGAACTTTGCCAGTATCACTTAGTATGTGCTGTCTTTCTCACTGTCTTGAAGCACATGTCATCTTCCAAGGGAGGTCAGGATTATTCTGTTGCACAGCATGATAACCTTGGGGACAGTGAAGTGTCCAAGCTGAGCATATAGCAAAATTGGGAAGAATACAAGAGGAACCTTGTCCTTTATCCCCTGTACCTCCAAATGAAAACAAGGAGTTAATTTATGGTCTTGTCTGGTAGCTCAGCATCGATTTGGCTTTCTGCTTGCCTTGCCTCAAACTGGTTAAGCTGGGCACAGCGTAGAAACCAGGATCTCCTCTGGCATACAGATACAGAATATCAGTAGGGTTAATTGGTCCTGACTTTGTTAGAGGTGCTGAAGCTGCACCAAATACCGTCACTCTATGCGTTGGAGGCTCTTGGATGCAATAAGGCTCTGTGTGGGTGGCGTTAATCCCGGAGCAGTTTTGTAAGAGCAGTGCTTCCACTCGAGAGCTGTTGGTTGAAAACTCCTCTTCTTTGCGGCTCAGTGTGCCATGCGGATGTCCCATCACTGGGAGAATGTTAGGTCTCACCCTGAAATTTGCGTAGCGTGTCCCACTCTTTCAGAGTTTTGCTGCAGGTACTTCTCAGGTCAGGGTTGAAAAGATTTTTTTTTGACTTCTGAGCTCATTAGCCAAATTTTCCTTTTATGGAAAAGCTAAGTATGGCAGCTGGGGGAAAATGGGAGTTTAGCACACTGCTATAAGCAAAGGGAATAATTGGATTCTTCAGTCTTTCAATCCTTACCTTTTGTAAAACTGATACCTCTGCTTTAGAAAATAGTGCTTGAAATGAGTCTGTGTAGAAAGCATCTAATCAAAGCAGTAATTCCAGTGTTTTTACTTCACTGACTCTGAGAACTCTTTGATGAACAATGATTTATTTACGTAATCTTATCTTCATTTACACGAAGTTCAATAAAATAAGCCATTTCAATCTATTGATATTTTCCTCCTCCTCCTCCTTCTTTCTAGGACATAAACTTGACTTCATTTGACTTTCTTAGACATTTTTTGCCCCTATAAGGAAGTTCAGCATCTCACAGCAGTATGCTTTGCTTTGTTTTAGTTCTCTGCTGGGTCTCTGGGTGAAGTTTGGTGTCCTTTAGACGCTGCTCAAGAATTCAACGCACCAGTTTGTTTATTTGTAGGAAAACAGTTGTTGCTGCACATCTGCTGCTTGTGGTATTTCATGCTGGAGTTTATACTGTTGCACTGCGCAGCCTGAATTAGTAATAAATACAGTTTGACCTACATGACTTTGAGAGATGGGACCTATCCAGGGCCTTGCTGAGAGTGGTATGAAACATTATATGAAGATCTGCATTGGATTTCGAAGTCCTGCGATGATGGATATTGTGCAGCCAGCATGACACCACTGCACTTCAGGGCTCTTACCTTTCTTACTGTTATTTTTCTACTTAGACACTTGCTTCTCACAAAAAACCAAACTTTACTGATTCATTAACTTAATGATTCAGCCAGCCCCTGTTGGTTCAATTTAGGCTGCACAGATTACAGGGTTGCAAAGTAAATCCCATTCAGTTAGTTCTGGACAGGCAGGCTGCAGAGAAATGAGCTCTCCAGGATGATTAGCTTGAGGGAAGGGGACTCTCGAGGGCTTTCCTAATGAACTGAGAGCTCTTTTAGGGGCCTGCTGATAAGACAGGAGCCCCTTATGCTTTTCAGTCTCCTCCCTCCATCTTCCAGCTCATCATTACAATACGAGTAAACCAAACAAAAAAGCCGTGATTCATACACAAAAGCTTTAGAGGGATGTTTTTTACAGCAGAAGACATTGTTTTATATCTTTTGAAATATTGATGCTTGGATAGTTTTCTGTCTGTCATTTTTCTGTTTGAAAGCTTGTCAGTCATACCAGTAGTTAATGACTTTTGAAAGGCCAGTTACCATCTGCAGGAGTTCGTGGGCTGGTTTTTATTGTCCTGAGTAACTTTATTCTACCCTTCAAAGTGGATAGGGTTTCTTTCTCTTCGAGTCCATTTAAATATGAGACCAATATAACGGATTGAAAAATGGGAGTTCTGACACATGTGGAATAGGCAAGGTATATTTATTAATAAAATTGTATAATAGGAGTTAGACCTGCTTAAGTACCAGTTTACATTCAATCTACCTAGATTTCCACTGGAATTTCCCTTGGACACAGTGCTTTTCAGTTCCTCCTCTCTGCTGTCCTGTGTGGGGTTGAGCTGCCTTAGCCTTTTCCAACAGGTTCATCTAATGGCACCACGTTGAGTGTATGTGTACTGCATTTCAGAGAGCAGCAATTCCTGTACTGGTATCTCTGCAAAGCCTTTGGGATAAAGGCACTCTGCTGTTGTGAAATGTTTTTTGGTTTTATTACTGCAGTGATAACATCTTGCATTGCTTTTTCAGTGGCAGTATTGCACCCGAGAGGGCAAAGGGTTGGTGTCTCGGGAGTACTGCTAATTAACACTACTCTTCCCTTTCTCTTTAAAGTGAGGAAGTAGCATCACTTTTTGATAAACAGATGAATTTGAGGCAGAATTAAAATTTCTTTTGAAGGACAGTCAGAAAAGCTATTGCAGTGAGGTTTTAAGGACTCAACCCAGAAGGCAGTCTGTTCATTCCACAGGACGGAAAACCTCTTTTGAAATTAATGAGGGTAGTTAAAATAATATTCACCCATACACAGCCTTAGGTATCAAGAGCTCACTGCTAATTCCAGTGAGGTAACGTTTGCTTATTATGTGGAGGTAGAAGTCTTGCCTTTCAAAGACTCTTTCCATCTCGAAGCGTAGGAATCTGCTGTATGGTAGCAAGGGAGGGAAAAGGCTTTTTCTCCTTACCAGTAGAAAACATAAAATCTTTCTGCAGTTCACTTGCATTATACAGCACAAGTCAATCTGAAATTCATGGAAAGCGTGGTTTGAATGCAGCTGAGTGTATCCCACATTGAAATAAGTGGTGAGGGTTTAATAATTTTGAGGTTGGTGGCCAAACATGTTATAACACCGCTTAGTATGCAGTCACGAAGTAGAATGGACTAAGTCATTTGACATGTGAACTCTGCTTACAATGGAGATGTTATTACAACTTCAGCTTCTTAACTTTCTGTTTCATGGTTAAATAATATGAGTAACATTTAATTATTGTGATGTTGCATTGATTTTAAACCACAAGTTTACTCAAATGGTAATGATTCAGTTTTCTTTTTGAGGAAACTTAGCAGAAAGAGTTGCTTCTTTGAGGAAAAATACAAGTGGGCATTTGCAGGGCATCTCCATGGCACTGTTTCTAGAAACAAAGCGTAGGAAGCAACATATGGTATTACATCTGCAGACTGTTTGACACTAACCAGTCCCAGGTACTTCAGAGGCCAATTTACAGAACCCAGCAGAAAGCAGTTAATCTGCCCAAGGAAGTTGCTCCTCTTAAAGCCAATAGCTTGGAGGCTGACATAAACTCTGAAGTGTTAGACATGTAACTCCTCCACTGCTCGTCATTACTGAACTCTGTTTCTAGACACCTCTCTGGACAGCTGTCCAGAGATCAGTCCAATTTTTCCTTGAACATTGATCAGACTTTGGCTTCAGTGCATCATTAGCATTTTGCAATTATGTAAGCTTTACTAAGGACCTGGGTAACTTTTGAATAACCCATTGAATTTGATTTACGAGAGAGAATAGAGGACTCTGATATCCGTTCTGCCAGATATTTACGACAGTGCATACTTCTGTCAATCACCTTCCTATTTTAGGTAAGCATTTCCAGTGTTTCCATGTCATTTTGTGAGAAACCCTTCTCTTCCCTCCCCCTTGATCATTGTCATCTGTTTCTGAATCCATTTTAGTTCTTCAGTGTCTTTTAATGGAGGAAATACTTTGGCACGCAGTTTTCTAGGTGAGACTGAACCTCTGATTTATAGAAGTCTTTGCCACAACTTTATGGAAAGGGAGCACTTATCAACTGGAAGGTAGATGGGTTTCCTTACCCATAGCTCTGTCATTAAACTCTGCTGCTATAAAATTCTCATTTTAGATGTTCTATGATTAAGTACGAAGATCTCAGTGAAGCAGAGTCCTGTCAGAACCCAAATTGCAGGACTGAGATTACTTTAAGCAGATAAATGACTTTTGGCCTACCAAGACTTCAGTGTCTGAAGAGATTACATTTTAGCAGTGAACAAAACCAGTGTTATAAATGATGTGGTTAGGAAGATGAGCATGTTTTTCACTATAATGTGAAACTGGCACATGAAAAACAGCCTGAACATTTAAACTAATAGAATCAGTCTTATTTTGCATGCGTGTCTTATTGTTTCACATCCGTTATGTTTGTGTAATTGACTTTTGTAGTAACTCCATAATACAAGCAAATTGTCACCAATAAAGCAGATGGAATGAAATTCCTTTGGAATAATGTAATTAAGAAAATAAGCACATCGTAGGAAGGAGCAAGTACGTTGCTCTCTCTCATAGAGCAGGAACTCATCATCCATGCCAACCTCTGTTGGCAAAGCACAAGGGTGCTTTTTCTCTTCTTAAGCAAGAGATTTTTCTGTTTGGTTTTTCTTTTGATTTTGTTTTAAAAAGCCTTATATAGATGATGATGATCATAATTGCTGCCATCTCATTGAAACTGGTGAGAGTTTTGGCCTCTTTGGGAACGCTGTTGAATCCCATAGTTATACAAGCAAGAGTGCATTTTCGTCTTAATTAGGAAATAAGTGTTTCTAATAAATAAAATAATTTGAGCATTTATTCAATCTGTTTCATTCTCCTAGCACAAGCCAACTGAAATTTATAATTCTGAGACATGTTAATTGACGCACCATATTTATAAGAAACTGTGCCATTTAAAAAGTCGTGCTCATAAGATAATAATTTAAAAAGCAATATGGAAGGATTCAAGTATCTGCCCGTGTCATTTTTGACCTGTCTAAATTATTATGTAACATCTCTGGAGTTGGAGATTTCCCAGCTTCCCTAGGCAATCTATTTCACTGCTTAATTATCTTCACCTTTAGAAAGTTGTGTTTGTTCCTTAAAAAAAAGAAAAGACAGCTAATGATGATGATAATCTGCTTTTTTTTTCTTTTCTTTTTCAATTAACTTCTTGTCCTGTGTGCTAACAGTGACAGGAAGAACAGATGGATGATTTTCCTTATGTTTTTGTAATAGCCTTTCATATACTGAAGAATATATTATTGTGTCACTCTTGCTTCCCTTTCCTAAATTAAGCTGCTGTAGTGCTTCTTACAGGATGTGTTTTCTATCCCTGTAATCATCCTTGTTCTCCTGTTGGAACAGTGGACAACAAATGCTGGGTAGATTAATAGCATCGCTGTATGTGTCATGCAGACCATATTCCTATTTATATACCAGTACCACAGTTTCTGTTGTTTTATTAATATTTGACTTCATTTCATCTCCTTTTATGTGATGAAACATACATCAACTACGTCATATTGTTTGTGCTTAAAAAAAAAGGTAGAGATACTGGACTTGGCTATATAAAGGGGGAATTAATATTTTCCTAATTTAAATGCTATTTCTAACATTGCAATTTTGCTGTAGTTCTTATAGGGAACATTGGTAAATATTGACCTTCTCTTATTTAAATGATAGTTGCTTGTGGCCACTGAGATAAATCAAAGAAACTGCTCATAACTTTGCAAATGGTTTATTTATCTTGTTGTCTTCAGGAAAAGTCTTTCAGCTAAATACAAGGCTTAGCTGGTCTAATTCATAGTAAGATCAGATGAGACTGGAAGTAGGGTGGGAACAATGAAGCAATAAAGAGCTGGAATAGAGGAAAGCAAGTAAAAATTATAGCAAGTATGTTGTTTACTATTTATGCTGTGTTTTATTAGTTCTGAATTGATTAATATTAATAATTCTAGAAGTCTGTCTCCCAGAGTCTTGTAGTATTGTGGTTGTGCTTATTCTTAAGGAGGTGAAGTTATTCTTTCAGTAATGATCTCTAAATTGTTTTCAGCACATTTTTAATGTTTGGACTAAAAATCTGGACCTTGATTTTGTTGAGCATCAGAACATTTTTGCTATGTCATTTAGTATTATGGTCTCTCAGTATTTCCGATTTTTTTGCGACATGTTAAACTAGAATATATAAACCCACAAGGCACCCACAGCCTGAGTTGATTGACTTCATTGACTTGGAGAAAATGATAAAAAGTTAAGCTTCAGACGTTTTAGTCTGAAGAGAGATCAACTGTAAAACTGCTTATTAGGGCTGAAGACGTGAGGAAATGTCATTTCCATCCTTCCGAGATGCAAGTTATCTCTCTATTTGTGGCCATCTTCTGACATCTAGCCCATTCCAGTCCACAGCTTAAATTCAGCAATCATTACCTTTTTACAGAAAGCTGCAGACTGTTGGATGCTCTGTCGTGTGCCACTGCCCAAGCAGGAGATGTAGAAAACCTTACAGTTCAGTTCTGTTGAACGCTGGGGTATTATTAATTGGAGGAACTGTCATATAGGCAAATGTTTTATTCCTTTACCTAGTCTTGGGAGTTATGTAGTCGAGTTCAGCTGATGTTCAAAGGATCCAAACTTCAGAAAGGAATAGTTAATTACATACCACCAGCCATGTGTTCAGAGTAACTGAAATGTCTTAGGTAAGTTATTTTTATAACATGCCTAAGAAGAATGTCAGTTATAGTCCTCATCTTTTTATGGTTTTATAGCTTAAGATGCTGAAGATAACTCTTGAGTGTCACCGTTTTTGTGATGAGATTAGTTAATTCTAGGTGAAGTAGAAGAAAAACACACTATTTGTGCAGAAAGCAGAACTAGAGTTGGTATTTTCTCTGTGTGTGACGCTGTCATGGTTTAACCCCAGCCAGCAACTAGGACCACGCAGCCACTCGCTCGCTTCTCCCTCTCCCCCAAGAAGGGTGGCAAGAAGAGGGTGAAAAGGAGGGGAAAAGGGAAAAAGACCCACCTTGTAGGTTGAGATAAAGACAGTTTAATAGAACAATAACAGAAAAGGATAACTGTCACCACCTGGTGATTGGTTCCCCAGCCCATCCCGAGCAGTGATTGCATATCCCTGCCCCTCAGCCAACCCCCATTTATATACTGACCATTATGTCTATGATATGAAATATTCCTTTGACCAGCTTGTCCTGTCTATGCCCCCTCTCAGCTTCTATGGGAAGCTGAAAAAAGTCCTTCACTAATATAAACATCACCTGGCAACAGCTAAAACAATATGCATTGACACTGCTTTCATACCAAATCTGAAACACCGCAGCCACTAGAAAGAAAAGTAACACTCTCCCAGCTGAAACCAGGACAGATGCCAAGAAAGAGAAGAGTTCTGTGCCATGGCCATAAAAAGCTGGAAAATATAAAAAATTAATGAATAGTTGTTGCACATTCTTCTGGTAAACTGTGTATGTGTCTTCGCATTTTTTAAGGTGATGATAGATGTCGGGGAGTCAGTGTGGACCAGAATTTAAGGGATACAATAGTAGTCTTCTTTCTTGGTTCCTTGACTAAGTTGAAGGGAGAGTCCCAGATAGTTTTATTTCCCCATCTGCCTCTCATTATTCCGGCTGAAAGGGTGTCAGCGTGGAAAAGCTGAAAAGTGCTGCTTTGGTAGAACAATTGGACTGGGCATCAATAGATGATTTCTTAATCCTTACTCAGGTGTTTGGCCTTGTAACCTTGTGGAGATGATTTGTTTCCCCACGTAACCAATTTTTGGCTCTTAGCGCAGGGAGCTATGGTTCCTAATAAGAAATACATAGAAATGAATGGAGAATAGGAAATGCTGCATCCCCAAAGATTCTTCTAACTGAAACCAAGGCAAGAGGCATCACTTGGGTACAGGTGGGATGGGGAGTGTGAAGGAACAGTCAGGCTATTCTGTATGATGGGCAGACATACTTCAGTCTTGCTCTTTTGGACATGTAGCATACTGAGGGCTCCCGTGGCATTAACCTTTGATGTGAAGTCAACCAAACCAAATCTGAAAATGGAGAGTCTGAAGGGGATGGTTTGAAGGAGGCCTGTGATGTGGCTTCGCAGTTCATTCTGGGATGCGTCTGCTCGTATGTGGGGGGCAGCAAGGAGCAGAACAAGGGGAAAGCAGAAAAAAGTTTGTTTGAAAAGTACAACAAATAATGAGGTGAGGGAGTGGATGGGTTGAGGGTGTACAGACAACCTTGTGCAGATAGGAGAAGTCTGACATGGAAGAGAAGCTGAGGTTTTTTGTGTGCAGTGTGGTGACTGTGACCATTTTTCTCCATTAGTAGTAAGGGCAGTCGGATGATCTGTAGTAGCTCTTCGGCCATTGGAGAGCCCAAATTACCATCGTTAAGCATAACTCGGAGGCGAAGCTGAGGATCCCAGCAGGCAGTCTAGATACTTTGGTGGAACTCTTAATAGCAGCATTTGCAAACACAGCAAAGCATACGCTGTCTCTGTTGACCTCTGTAACCTAAAGTGCTAACAAATTCAGTGCAAAGGCACTTGATCTGGCTGGGTGCAGTCAGGTTGAATGTCACTGACTAATGAAATCCTTAGAATTAGCATTAGTGCAACCTAATAAACTCACTGTATCTTAAACTAGAGTTATTAAGACTTACATGGCTTTGAACTATGCCATGCCAGACATATTGCATTGAGCAAGCAATAACTCAGGTATCTCTGAACTGTTGTGTTGTCACGTGAATTTGTCCACTGCCTCAACAGATGTCTTAAAAGAAGAATGAACAATTTTGGTTTTCTGTGTACTGCCATAACTAGAATAAAACTCCCGTAAATTTTTATTTCATGGCAGATCTAAAGGAGATAAGTGACTGCTTGAAAGCTGTGAAAAAGGAGCTCTTGGGAGAGTTTGGCAGCACTGCTAATCTAATGCAATCTTGAACCTATGTGACACATGCTGTCTTCAGGTAAACCAACATTCAGGTCCATGTGATAAGTCCATTGCTACAAAGGGTATTTGCATGACTAGCACTCTCTTCTTTCACAGTTGAGTATTACTCAGTTGATCATCTTCTTTTGTGACTTCCTAAGCATATTCATTCTGAAAGATGTCACACGCACAATACTTCAGTTTTGGGTAGAAAAATTGCATAGAAAAATGGATTTAGAATAAAACAGACAGACAAATGAGAAAGTTCAAACTAACAAAGTTCTTGCTTATTATCTTAATAATATTTGCAAAAAGTGCTTCTGTATTAGATCTCACTAAAAATTTACCATAATGCAAATGTTCCTCTTAATTCTAAAAAATGCAAGAGAATGAAAACTTAGATAGCTATAAATGGATAATTTTTAAAAATAGAGCAGACTTCAAATTTCCCATTAAGGTATTCCTTTACAATTTCATTTATTCCTTTTCCTATAAGAAATCCCTCTACATAAAACATCTTTGGCCCCTCTAATTTAATACTCTTTTCCTAATGAAAGAGTCTGCAAATTGAAGTGCACATTGATAAGCGTGTAGATCTCATAATCTAAACTGAAAGGAAGTGAAAAAGGTTTTCTCTTCTCTCCTTCATGGTGCATCTTGGACCACAGGCAACGTAGAGAGTATTGAAATAGGACAGATTATATAGATATAATAGATTAATTTTTAATTATAGATTTAAAATATAATTTGAATGGAATTTGGAATGTTTTAAAGCTTCATAGAATTGCTGAGTTTCAGAGTTATGTCCAAATTATGATCCATACTGTGTAGTGCTAGAACAGTCAAAGAAAAACATGTTCAGATCATCTTTAATCTGAAACCAAAACACTTATCAGGAACTGAACCTTACAAAGAATAGCTGCAGGACTGAAGGCTGTCATGGTTTCTTAGGAGATGTAAAGCTCTGGGATGTGTGCAGAACACACTGTGGTTAAGAACCAGGCTCAGAAGCCAAAGTAATGTATCGTACTGTCATTTTGTAAAGAAAAGGCTTTTAGAACCCAGCAATCCAGTGTAATTTGAAATACGTTACCACTTAAGCAGCAAAGCAAAAGCAGGCAGGCACCCACAGTCCTTATTGTTGAACCCAGCTCTGAAATGAAAAGCTTCAGAGTGTAACTGAAGATTTATTGGGGAAAAAAAATATACTGACATGTGTGAATTTAAAAGAGATGAGAACAATAACATGGCTAAAAAACTTGTCTCATCCTTGGGAGGAATAGCAGCTGTCGTTTGTATTGCAATGAGAATTTTAAGATGTTTCCTTTCATCCCTGCTGCGATTTAGTGAAGTGGTATGTGCCAAAAAAGTGACCAGGAGATGGCTGGGCACAAATAGTGCTGATGCACCCAAAGCCAACCCTTGAAAATAAAAAGGATAAAAAGAATAGTCTTAAGTTTCTCACGTTGTCGTGAAATGGCATTTAGGAAAATGTGGATTCCCTGGTGGAGGAGAGAAAGGGAAGACAGCTCTGTAACCTCTGCTCAGATTTTGTTCCCAGGTCAGCATCAGACAGAATTGTTGTGGAAAGTTCAGCATAATTTATTTTTCAGTGAAGAAATACTGCTGTGTATTTTAGCCACTCATATAGAGTCTTACCCAGTTTAGCCCCTCACCAGTTACGTATCCATCTTAGCACCCCTCTCATCACCAACTCCACCCGAAGGATAGGCTTTGTCAGGGACAAGAGGAGGTCGAAGGCAAGCTGAGTGAAATTTTCATCACCTAGCTGGCCCCGATGCCAGAGGGCACAAAGTTTCCTTAAATATTGGATTGCAAACATCATTGTTCTATATTTCTCTGAAACCAATAACTGTATAACATGTGGGGAGTCTCCTAGGTCAGAATATGCTTATAAAATTACTCACTACCATTATTATTCCGTTCTCTGAGTTGCTGCTATTCCGATTACTTTGGCCATCCTGCCAAGAAACAGGAAACAAAGGTTTAGGAATAGTTACTTTTGTACAAAATACGTGAATGGTTGGGACTTCAGTACAGTATTTCATGTTGTGGTCGGTGCATACTATGCATATGATTGGGAAAACGGGATGAAGGAGAGGTAGTACTTGAATATGACAGGGAATTGTAGAGGTTAATGAAGATTAAGGAAGACTAGGGCAAAATGAGGTGAATGGGCATGGTAGCACATGAAATGCATTTTTGTCACAAGCTAGGCACAGAACAAAGAGGAACAAGACTGATTCGTGTGTGTTGCGGGATTTTAAATTAACAACCATTGTTTGTGGGTGGAAAAATATTTTTGGGAATAAAAATATTTATTCCCACAGCTTCCACTGTGGGAAGCTGAATGAACATGTCTGCTCAGTGTGTCGTGGTGATCTAACAGAACATATGTCAGAATTACACAGAAAAGGACAGCAAATAATACTTCCCATTATTTTTAGTAGGCATTTTCTGTCACCGATCCCATTCTACTTCTGCTGCATCCCTTTGTAGGCAAGTGATGAGAACTGAACAAAATAATGCCTATCCAAGGTTCGGAACATGCCCACCGGTAGGTTCCCCTTTTTTTCTTTACAGAGAAAAACTTCTATGCTTCAGGCCATGAATTATGGTGAGTGGTGGAGGTTAGGAAGATGCTTCTTTCTGTATGCAGTTTATCATCTAATTTTACTCTGAAGAGTTTCTTGCACCTTATCCTCTGTCTGTTACCATCCATGATCAATTACTGGATACTGGTCAGGTTTGCATTGATTCTGGTGTTGATTATGTATGTGATGTAACACAAAATTGAACTGCCTTTCATTGATGATCAGTTTTATATAGGCTTTAGCTCCCAATCTGGACAACCTTGAATACTAAGGAGCAAACTAAACAAGGAAAAATTAAAAATGGATGCTATTCTGCAAGTATTCTTTAAGCAAGAGTAAAAAATCCACGAGGTTTGCATTCAGTGCTGCAAACTCTTTTGGCACTAAAAGGCATATTTATGTCAGTGCAAATATTGAAGACACTAACAATTTTAGAAAGATAAACTGGGAACAAGATCAGAAGTCAATTAAAATAACTTGGTAATGAAAAGAAATGTTTTTTAGAGGATTTTTGTAGATAAATTGGAAAGGTAACAGCAGAGAAGAACCATAAGAATAACTGATGTTGTGAAACAAACTTGTTCCCCCAAACTGTGTTTTTCTGTGTTAGGTGGGGACTGAGGTAACTACTAACTAGTTCCTTACAGACCTTATTTTTCTATTACATTGTATGTGTGCCATGAGGGATCAGGACCTTAATATAGTGAGTACTGTGCAAACTCCTAACAAAAGATCTTATCTAGCCTATAAGACAAGATGATGCTCTATTTTTTCTCATATTTTGAACGTACCTTTGACAGCCACTGAATTCATCTTAGTGTCAGATTTTTCTGATTTAAGGGGTTTAGTGGGAACTCATAGAACTGAGAGAAATTGTGCTTCAAAACTGAGAGTATGGACTATTTCCATAAAAAGTTAGCTATAGAGATATAAACTGGCTCATGAACCCTTCAGGTGCATTTTTTATCATCCCACATTATACAGATTGAAACTTGGGCAAAGAGGGAAGGACTTAGTTTCAAATGTGTTAGCCCTTTTGTTTGTGCAGTGCTTAATTTGAGATATGGATTACCTGAAACTCCCACGGACTGCAGGGTTCCAGCAGGAACAAAACTGCCCCAGATGACTTCACATGGAAAAATAAGATTAGGTAAAAATAACATGGAGTTCCTTCCTGACATTTGTTTGCAAGCTTCACTTGCTAACTCCCACTGAAATCCATCCAAGCTTGCATTGCATAGGACAGGGCAGAATCTCTCAAAAAAGGTACTAACAGAAATCACCACTGTTTTTCCCCAGCAGCGTTAGAAAAAATGATTCCTCAAGGAGGGATGAAATGTGGAGTCACTTAACAAGCTTAGTCCGTTTGTAAAGATTCCTTCCTGCCCTTCAGCATAAAGTAGCCCCTTTCTGCATGCCTTTTTTATTTGAGGAGTGGTAGTTAAAAAGGCATGTCCAGTTTCCTCTTTTATAGAAATATAGTTCATCTTGCCATGATGCTTGGCCATATAGTTTTAATTTTTTATCCTTTGAAAGCAAGGCATGTTACTCCCTTGCTGTTAGAGCTGCTTTTCTGTATAGGTAGCCTTTTTTTCCTCTTGTTACACAAGTTTGCACTGCACTTCTCTCTCCTGACTCTAAGGGCAATCCACTATCCTTTCTTTTCTGATTTCATGTCTTCCATAGCCCATGAAAGTTTTCATTTCACGTGCCTTACTGCTTGATGTGAAGCCACCCAATTTATTTGGGACAACTCTCGCTCTTTGATGCTCAGCCTTTTTTGAAGCTTCCTCCATTAATTATTTTATTTTAATTCAAATATTTGCTTCTACCTATTTCCCAGCCTGCCTCAGTTCTAATGTTTCATTAAGTTTTTGCTTCAGTTTTTGGGGACGGATTTATGTGGAATAAATATTGACAATATTTTGACAGGTTGGCATATTATATTTCTTGTGTAAACCTGATTATAATAATCTGTGGCCTGTTTTAAACCAGTGTTTGGAGCTCAAGGGCTGTAAATGAAAGTGAGTCATGGTGGTCTATTGTATGTAAACATAATAGGAGTTTGATTGATTTCCAAGATCAGTTAGCATTACTTGATTGGAAAGGGTTGCTATGGGAGAAGGAAGGTGATAACAAAAGCAGCTAGTTTCAGAGCATGATGGCAATCAGAAGCTCTCATCACACGTAGAGTAAAATCTTCACAGGGTATTTTTAAACCTTACCTTAATCATGCAGTAATGTAAACATTTGCTGGAGTTCTGCCTCGGCGGAGCAAGAGGCAATATTTGCTAGAGAAAAAGGAGCAGGGGGCAGGGTCAAATCAGCTATTCCTTGGCACACCACAGCCGAGATGGCTGTCTGATGTGACTCCCAGCCTACCAGTCCACTCTTGTTTTTCCTTTCAGATGAATGATCTCTGAGGCAGCCAGGTTTCTGTGATCTCTCAGCAGGGGATGTGTGGCATTATGTGTGTGAGGTTTTATGCTTGCTTTGGAAAAGGCTTGCTTCACATGCCTTCTCTCTCATTTTGGCTAAGTCCCTAGAATAGAAATGTGTCCAGTAAATATTTAATTCCAGAGACACTGCCAAGAGAGTCCATGCTTTGTGATCGCTTTGAGGTTCATTAGCATGAATCAGTTTTTATTGTTTCTTAGAACTGACTTTGCAGGAGCAGAAAAAATGGATCTGAGCAATAATCAAAAACACAAGGTGAACTGCCAGCCAGTGATTTCTAACTGCACACAATACAAGCCCACTAGTCGTACCCCGTTATTTCCTAGGAATGATACCATGCTTGTGGCAGAGCTGTGAGACCTCACCTGTCTCTGGCTCAGCGTTTCTGCCTCTCAGTTCAGTTCTGTGCTGGGTTGCAGTAGATGAGGCTCTGAAGTGTTACAAATTTTGACATTCTTCATCACACTATGTCGTTTAACTACCCACCTAATTGCAGCACTTCTGTTCTTCTTATTTTGCCTGCCTGAACGTATTTACAGAGATAAAAATAGAGCAAGGAAAGAACAGCAGCTGCCAAGGCTGGATTTAAGTTAAAGACCACCTAGGAATGGATTAAAGGTGAATAACTGTTTTGCCTCGGGACAATACTGTTGAACAGCAGGGCAGAGGGAGAAAGGGAGAAAAGGTGAAAGGAGCATTGCTAAAAGATATGGAGAAGTGATGCTGCAATTGCCACACCTAAATGTAAGGAAATTTTAAGCATGCTCAAATGGAGGGAGAGGTGAAAATTAGTAAACAAATCCTAAAATAGGCAAATAGTGGTACGTTAAATTGCAATGAGTTTTAATGAATGCATTATATTGGAGAGGATGCCATAGGTCTGAAGAACGGCAAATGCAGAAGGATATTTGAGAAAGCAAATTCATCTAAATGAACTGTCAGGATGCTCTCCTGGGTGATTTCAGTTGTGATGTCAATTGACAAAGAGAAACCTTGGGCTTAAATCTTGCTTTACAGTTGTGCACTCTTTCTTAGAGGTAGGGTCTTACCAGTTGATAGCTGTTAAATCATGTAAGATTAATTTCAGCTCTGCACTTAGCCTTCATCGGTTGGAAATGATGGAAAAGGAGAAAGACCATGGTGCATGAGTCAGTCGAAGAATGACTAAGGTGCTGTAGTGATGCAGCCGTGAAAGACAAGTACAACCCTGGGATGCATTTGGTGAAGTGCTCCCAATACGAGAGAGGGATTAGTAGCTCTGTCATACAGTGAGTGAGATCTTGCGGCGTTGGGAATACTGCATACAGGTCTGGTTAGCCAGGCTTGGGAATTAATTACCTGAATCTAGATGTATAAGAAGAAGGGCTTCTGGGATTAGCAAAGGAATGGAGAGTCTCTCTCACATAGGGAAATTAAAAGAAAGTAACTTCTCCTTATTTACAAAAACCTAATGCTGAATATTTAAAAAAATAGTTGTTTATCCTGTTTCATATATAAATATGAGACAACTGAGAAAGAGAGAAGACTGAGTTAAACCCAAGGACAGTGTTCAAACTAAAAACCCCTGACTGTGAGTAAATTTGAGGTGAAGATTAGAGTATTGTTTCTACCTCGTCAAACAACGTTATTTTAGGATAGCTTATGCTGGCCTTTCCTCAGATATCTGCCCTTCAGCTAAAGTCTCTTGGTCCTTTAGCCACAAACAGAAATTTATACTGAAGTTGTCACTCAGTGGGACCCAGCAGGCCAGCAGCTAGAATTCAAGGACTATTAGTGGAGATTAGACTTCTATAGAGCATGCGTTATAATGTGTTTACAGCCTCGTCTTACTTGTATGTGTTCACTACAGAAACAAATTCAACATCTGTCAGCATCATGACAACATGCTTGCTTGCACGCATACTCAGCATATTTAGGACTACTGCAGCTTTGGGGCAATCTTTTCAATTAGTATATGCAACTAAATCCAAGTCTAACTTGGATTATTTTAATACAGAGCCTTTGCTCCTGTTTGCCTGCCAATGTGAGCATTACCCCAGCTAGCAGGGGCACCCAACAGGAGCTGTTTCCGTGCTAGTTTGATGCATAGTATTTACGATCAGTCAGAGATCTGTGTAGTAGAGATGAAAAAAGATAATTAGATTCAAGAGTCACCTACATAAATCTGTGAAAGATTGCCTGCGACACCGTGGTCCCAGTTTCTAACCATCTATTTTACATTCTCACAGTGCTCGAGTAGCAGGATAGCTGTAGCACTAGCTTATCGGACCACTTTTAAAGGGAACACATGGTCCGCGAAAACAGTAGTATTGCATTGACTGTTGGCAGCAATTCTCTTTCCTCCTACCTCTTTCCTTCAGTTATCTTCATTCTGATTTGATGTTCTTTTTTTTAAAAAAAAAACGCTTAGTCGAATGAAGTCTAATACATACTGTCAGAGCAACAGCTTTTTTTTTTTTTTCCAGCTTTGTCTTTTTAGTGCTGTTTTAGGTCAAGTTCTGTCATTTTACACCTGTCCAACCTTGTGGAGAGGCTTCACTGGGGTTGTACAAGGACAAGCGTGGGTGGAACTCAGTGTTCAAAACCTTGTATGGCTGTTGACAATGTGTGAGAAGGGAAGAGCCCTCTGCTTCCCAGACCCCAAATTAAGCCTGCGGGGCTGACAGCAAAGCAATTCTTGTAATGGTACATGGAGCTAATTTGTTATGAAATCAGAGAAGCAATAAATTTGGAAAAAAACCTATTCCAAGTTTAGAGTAGTCTGGAAGGAAATTACACCATGAGCTCTGCGCTGTGCTGCTGCTAACTTACTGTCTTCTAGACTTGGGCAATCATAGAGTATGGTAGGTTCTTCCCTGATTTGGGGAAATGCAGATTTATGTACCACAGCTTTAAACTAAGTGGATTCTTGTGGGGTTTTCCCCACCTGGTTCTCAGGTGTGCTGTTCATTCCCAATATGGGGCTGCTAGTCAGTGAGAAATTGCTGTGATTTTTGAAGGAGGGGAGGCTCAGCTGGTCAGACCCTGACATTTCTTGTCCTGCTGCTCAGAATGTCCTGCTCAGGGCCAGCTGTTAACAGACAACAACGGAAGGGCTCTCCAGCCTCGGCAGAGAGAACTAGGCTACATCTGCAAGATGTTTTGCAGGCAGATGTGAGCCCATCCAGGCCAGCTAAGATTCACGTGGCTACATTAACAGGATCCTGAGCTCCATTTAGGAGGGACACTACTATCGTTAGGGCACCTGCGTGGCTTTCTGCCCGCCTGCCTCATCCGTGGTGCTCACTTGTTCTGCCTGTGAATACCCTGTAGATGTACTCAACACACTCAACACCCTTTGCAGATGAAGGGTCGTGAGGAAAATTTAAGACTGGTGATAAGACTGAGTTCAGGGCAGTACAGGTTTTGTGTGACTTCTGAATAGTAAGTACTTTAGTTTTTAAGGCATCTCCCATGCCAAACTTTTTCTGTACAGGCACCAGCCAGGAAGCCCTGGTCAAATGCATAATTTCTATGTCTACTATTCATCAAGGCGTACGATTTTATTCAACTCTATCATTGTTTCTGAATTCATGACCAGAAAGAAACAGAGGTCCTGCAGATAGTGTAGGCTATGGGAAATTGCAGCACTGCTGAGATAACATAGTTGGTACCAGTACGTCCTGCTCTCATGCTTTCCAAATTACTTTTGTTAAAATAAACAAACAAAACAAGAAAACTCTGCTGGCCTGGAAACCCTTAGACATGCTTTCCTATTTTATGTTGGAAAGATTTAAAGAAAAAGGCATTGTCTGTTTGTTATTTTCACTGCTTCTTTTATAAAAATTGCTTTAAAAGAAAACACAAAACAAAGGATTTATTCAATGTCATAGGAAAATACATCTCTGGGGAAGACAAAGCTAGCCTAGAAGGAAGAAACAATACTTCAGGTTGTAGCCTTCATGGCTGCGTGTTGCGACTCAGCAAGTTGGTTGGGGTTTGGGGTCATAGAGTGGATTCAACAATTTGAGGTCTTAGAGGTAGATGATAGGAAACAAGTGTTCTTTATGCTGCTGCAAGTGCATTGAGTTATTTTCTTAGAAATTAAGGGTTTACTCTGCCCAAACTCCCACTGAAGGCACTAAGATAGCCTTTGCCTGAGGGAAAGGACTGCAGGGCTAAATCATGAAGAGCAATTGCGCTGTGTACGCTCTACCTTCCACCAGCCTTTCCGTGCTGCCACTGGTGGGCCTTGCTGTTTGTAATAAATTGTTATTAAGCTATTTTCCCTAGGCCCAGGACTGCAGCCACGTTGTACTAGATGCTGTGAAGCTGTATAGTAACAAACTGTAAACTGTTCTCTGAGCGGCCTGATTATATATGAGAAAGGGATATGAAATGAAAATAATCCACGACCAAGCTCTGGCACATGATGATATTAAGTGAGTGGCTGTAGGTTGTATAGTAGGTCTGTTGCAGAGGTGGAAACTGAGCTGAAGTCTTCTGTGCTGTCATTATGTGCTTTAAAAAAGAAATAATCTTTATTATTTTTGTTCTCACTTCACTGCTCCTGTCCAGAGAATGGTGTAGATGCACATGCAAGTGTGGCTGGATTACAGCCTTGTCCCTCAAGACTGTTTGCTCTCTGTCCTCTGCTATCCCTCTTAGCATAACTGAAAGATTGCAAGATGCCTGGATATTGCACTGGCAGCAATGGGAAACATCCTTGAGTGTGTTTCTTTTGAAGTTAATCTTTTGTGATTAGCATCTGCATTTATGCAAGATACTTTTATATACTGACTTGTATTTGTTCTGGTTTGACCTAAAGAATAGTTACTTGGTCATTTTAAATGGACACCTTGAAGACACGGGTCAGCTCAGCCATTTATTTCTCAGTTTCTTTCATCTCCTTGCATTCCTGTCTGTTTGATGGAGAATTGGAAAGGAAGGAGGGGCTGTTGTCTGGATTGATCCTTCTCTCCACAGAGCCAGCAGTGGCCAAGGAGGTTCAATGTGGCTGCATTGTTTTTAAGTACACAGGGACAAGAAAGCCTGAAAAGTAACTTATGTTTGTGCTTGTTGGGAACACCATAATAAATTAAAAGCTCAGGAATGCCTTGTTCATGTGCAGTCTGTACCAGAACATCATCAGCATAAGCAAGGAATCAATCTTTCATCCAAGTACGTGGTAGCCACGGGGCTCAATCCCTTTTTTGGTGTTAATTTTTCCTTCCCTCCCTGTTCACTCTAGCTCTTAGTTTTCTGTAGTTGAGCACATGGATGTGCCGGTAGTGCTTCGGCTGGGTGCAGTACTGACAACACAGGCACTCGTGCTCTGGTTGGTTTTCAAAGGTGGAAGGACTGGCAGAATCAACAAGCTGCAACGTGGTGGGTGCCTTGTCCCCCTTTGCCTTTAATCTCCAAAAGTTACCAGCTCCCCTTGACCCTGGCCTGTGGCTCCAGGTCAAGGGAAGGTTTTCTTGAGGCTAAATTGGGGATCAGGGCAGGCTATCTGGTGTCTGCAGCTGAATTCAGGGAGTTCCAGAGAGCATGTGTGTGTGTGATGTGGATGCAGACACTCAGTTTCTGTTGAAGTTGGTGTCCAAAGCTGTGGATTAAATCTCTACTGCCTTAAACTCAGGGGGTTGTGACATATGCACATTGGAGAAGTTACTTTAAAAGGGGTTTCAGGCTTGTTTTCTGCAAGTGCTGAACTTACCAAGCCTGGTAGCACAAACTGTAATAAAAGAGGGGACAGGGACATAAGAAATGCTTTGTGATGAGCCACGCAGTGGTGGGGAGAGATGGTCCTCACTGCAGCATATTGGAAGTATTTGTAAGATCATGTCTTCCAGCCATGGGCTCTGTGCATTTACTCACCCCACAGCTCTTGTCATACGTGCGGACATTCAGCCAGCCAAGTTGGAAACTGCATCCCATCTTGGTTCTCTTATTTCTTTTTATTGTTTTAATTCATTTGAAGGTAAAGAATCAAAACAGAATTCGGGACCTCAAAAATCTCTGCGACTGCAGGAGTCGGCACTTAGTGGCAGCTTTGCCTCTAGTCGTGGCATCGAGTTACTTTTGAAGCCTTTGAAGTCAACAGGGCTGGGGGGAGAAAGTGTTGTGTTGTTTCTTTAAAAAGAAACATGCTTCAGTTATATTTGCAGCTGGGGTTTTAATGACTGAGAATTAAAGCATGTTTTATTTGGCCTTTGTTTTTAGTGCACTTTTCTCCCCTTAGGGGGACTCGAAGCCAAGGCACAGCTTGACATGTATTGGGCTACAGCACGCTAACGTGGCCATCATCAGCCTCATCTTCTGTTTCTCTGCGGAGCTCAGCACTCGCGATTTGTGTCCCCCATGACACAAGTCTCCCGACCTCCCCGGTCAACTTGCCTGACATCTCTTTGCATGCGCTGGGCCTCCCCTCACACAGCAGCAAGTAGTTTGTGGCTGGCTTTGTGGCTTGGAGTGAACTGAAGTAAACTTTATGTGTTGGCCCTGGAGACCTTCATTTCTAATCAGCTCCTATTAAATTACTATGAATCTGATAAAGGGAAAGAAGCTCAGTTTAAAAAGGTGCAGATAGGCACTTAATGTGATTTAATGTATGTCTAAATAGTTTAGCTGCTTATCTGCACATCTGGCCTAAATACTTGTGCAAATCTGACCTGTGTTTTTTTTTTAACTGTGTTGGTGTTGGAAGGAGAGAAGGTAGATTATGCAGTTAATAGGTTACAGCTTGTTTCCCCATTGATCCTGGGAGCATCAGGCTTCCTGCTGATGGTGCCAAGTACAATAAAAGGTGCTTGGACAGTGGTGGCGGTGGCTGAGCGAAGTGCACTACTCTGCAGGTTTTTCCAGGAGGATTTAGTTCCCTGCCGTGTTTCTGCAGGAACCACTGCTGACACAGGTACAAGTCTCCTGGGTAAATGTTTCAAATCAGACTTTTGGATTGTCCTAAGTGTTGTGCAAAACTTCTGTTGTGCCTATGTCCTGTTAGGAAAATACTCTGACATGAGAAAATGGAGTCATCTTCCCAGCCGTACATTTGATAGACTGCGGTAGTGGAATCTTTAGCAAACTGTATCAGACTGGTGGCACAGACACCCGTGGCCACTGAGCAGCACCTTTTTTTGTTCTTGTGTTGTACTCCCTGCCTGATTATCAGTGTTGCTACATTTTGTGATTAGCATGCCAAATCAACTCACTCAGTCAACTTACTCAAGCAACAAGAAGACAGGCTAAATTTTATTTATTTATTTATTTGTGTGATTGATAGAAAGCAGTGATAGAAAGTATTTACAGTGAGAACTTTTTAAAGTAGGGAAAGAGGGGACATGATTTAACGACCAGGACTTACGCTTGTATGGCAGATAAATTTACAAATATCCCAGATCAGATCGTCTTTCTGGAGACTAATTTCAGTGTTCTTTGAAAAATTCACAGAATTATACTGTGTTACCTGGTGCATTTAATTTTTGTGATTACAATAGTGATTATTTTGATCCATTTTTCTTTGGATACTGAGGACAAACTGCTTTCATTGAGACCACAAAAATTGGCCATTGAGGTTCCTACACATCCTCCTTACGCTTGCAGATGAAAGCTCTGTCTCATGCAGAATAGAAATAATTCTCTGGTTCTTTTTATGAAGTTGTTGTTCTTTAGATAAGGAGAAATAAAGCTGTTTTGATCTGAGGTTTTTACAGCTGCCAAGTGTTCCAGCCCTTTATGAGTTACGGACCTGGAATTGCTTTCCCTTCTCGGAGGTCATAAAATGAAGATCATATGGTTAAGGCAAATTCATTGTCTTTTAACATTACAGACTTCAAGGGACATAGCACGAATATTTTGATTGGTTCTTCCTGTAGAGCTGTTATTGCAGAAGTTGAGACAGAGAAGAAACATAAATGCTTTTGTTAAAGCATTGGGCAATCTGTTGCTTGAGAAATCTGTATGCAAATCCTGGCTTTGCTTTTGTTTTCTTCTGTGACCTTGGATGTATACTTTGCTTGCTCTGTGTACATGAGACATGAGGGTAACATCTCTATCATTTTCAAGGGTGTCATAAGAATAGATCTGTGAGTACTTTGAGAGGTCATGGAGGCAGGAAATGTCATCAACCACACTTAAGCCATTTTATCACCACACTTGTATACTGCTGTAAAGAAAGAAGCTTAAAAAGAAAAGATTTTTCATATGTCTCCTACAATTTAGATGGCCTGTATCACCCACCTACTCAATATAGTAACATGGTCAGTCTGCCCAGTTTCTTGTACTGGGTACTCGAGTGGGATGGTGCCCTTTGGGTGGTTGGGTTTAGTTTTGATTTTGCTGGTTTTTTTAATTATCAGGACACATGTGGGAAAGCTTGCAGTATTCGTTTTGTCTGAACATTGCCATGCCTTCTGCATGTGAATGGCCTCTTTGGCTTTTTTCCCCTGTCAATTACCCCTCTGAGTAAGAGTGGTAGGGAGTAGTAGAACATTTCTGTTTTGTAAAATATTTCCCCTCCCTCCCCTTGCTTTCTGTGCCTGGGAAGATAGTGGCCTGCAGTGGATTCCCTGCAGTATCTGCGTTATTGCATACACATGCTTGTGACACTTTAATAGTAGCTGTCAGATAACATTAACATATTGCTGCTACAAATAAATCAAGCAGGGCTACGAGCGAAAAAGTGAGTGAATGAGAAAGGACAGTCTCATCCATCGGTATCAGACAAGGCCACCGTAAGTATCGTCTGTTCACTTCAGCAGTGAAATTGTTGGCTGTATAAAGATGTGCTTAGTGGGGATACCCAGTCCGTAGCTGGAAGTCCTCATTTCTGTGAATACCCAAAAGACTTAGTTTATTGGTTATTCAGAATGAGAAGAGGAAGCCTTCTCAGATATCCTTGAAGACCCTCTCTTCTTAAGTCCTGAGGACTGACTTTTTTTTGTGATATATTTCTTTCTCTTGAGAAAAGTGTTTGGGGTACTGAAAATATTGTTGCTACAGCAGGGTCCCCTCACGGTTTCTATCAAGTGTTTCAGAGTGATTGCTGTGCTAAATCCTGTGGCAGCAGAGGATATTGGTAAAAGACTATGCCAGTTATGTTGAACAGGCACTGATTGCCTGGCTTGGATAGGTGGTCAGGTAGACCCTGAAGCCTGAAACACCTGGCTGGCCTCCTAGCCCTCTTTCTAGGAAAGCTATAGCTAGTGGAGCTAGCCACCAGAAGAAACAACCGAGTGAGGTAAAAACAGTTACACTGAAATTCCTCCCACAAAATTATAGCCCTCATTTGTCAGTGTGCTACCACTTAAGGATCTCTGTTCTGTGGCTCTCTTTACACTTTGGAGAAGTTCATTAACTTGGTACTGCTTATAAAAGGCTCTTTATCTGATAGTGCAGATGTTTCCAAACTCAGGAGTGCAAACTGTGCCTGGAATATTGTCCTCCTACTGCTTGTGGACATCCTGGAATTATCTCTTGCATTTTAACATTGTATTAGAAAATCAGCCGGCAGTAACTTGCTTACAGCTTAGATTGCAATATACTCAATGCACTGCCTCTGCAGGCTCTGCAGGTACACCGATAGAAGTTTGGCATTTGGGAGCTGGCATAATGTGGCTGGAAAATTACTGTGTTACTTCTCCCTACTTAATGCTTGTTGACATAGTTTTATTAGGTTGTGATAGACTACAAGGAAATATAGATCATAAATTTAATGGATACCAGACCATTGCCTGGTTCCTGAAAAGCATTAAAGTGTCACTTTGAGTGCTCTGTGATTCAGATGAGTTCTTTGCAGGAATGAAAGCTCAAGAAGTTTTAAGAAATTTTAAAAAAGAGAAAAACTTCTTGCAGAAGCAATTGCTTTTACTGTGTGAAGGTGGAAAATTTATTTTTTTTTAATTTATACATGATTGTCGTGTTCTTAAAATTCTCTCCATGACAAGTCTTTTGTATTTCCTTAAACTGGTGAAGGGTTTATTGTGCTGAATTTGACAGGTTAATGATCAAGTAGGAAATCATATAACACTTGTTAGTGCAGTTTCTGATGATACAAAATTAACTCTATCCTTTCTACAGTTAAAATCAGAAACTAAATTTAGAGTTTGGAGGTAGAGAGAGATTGTAGCAGATAAGTACCAAGAGGACTACCTAAGATCAGGGCTCCCTCTTCCTCTAATTACATGTTGCATTCAGGATAGCAAAAGAAACATTAACCTTCATGCTGAAGAGTCAATACCAAAGCAATGAGATTTTGGAGGAATATTGTTTGGGTTATTCTAGTGATAGGCTGATATAATGCAGGATTTCTTGAAGTATCTTTCTCTGAAGTATCAGGGTTGGAGTTTTGCCTGTCTAGCAGAGGTGGCAGTAACATGGTGGTTTGCATGCTGGTTTGAACGTCTAAGCCTGCTTGAAGGGGGCTGCCACCCTTTATTTATTCAGTCATCAGCTTTCTTGCTGGTACCACTATGAAGGCTTGGTTTGAATGGAAACATCTATGATATGGGCAGTCCCTGGTAGTATGATGAGGGAAGCAGCATGGACAGCAATGCTGACATGCCACTGCTAATAATAAGGATAACACTAAAAAGCAGTAAAGCAGTAAGAAGAATAAAGGCAGTTGCTTTGACCAGCACTAGTCTTGATTTTTCCTTGTGATTATGAGAGCAAAAGACCTCACAGCCTGTTTCAGTCCTTGTGCTCTGTGTATGTATTTTAATAACTTATGTTTTTCCTGTTTGAACGGAGCGAAGCCTGGAGAACAAGCTGTTCTGGAATCCTGCAGTTCATTTATTCCCAGTAGATTCCAGTGGGAAATAAAATCAACAGCCTCTCCACTTCTGTGACCTGTACTGTGTTTGCTAATACCTCTTAGTGTCTGTCTCCACCGAAACTCAAGATATAATTGCTAGGTCAGAACATGCAGGGGAACAAGAACTAAGATTTTCTGGAATTTAAAAAAGTACATGAATTACATTTGATTTTGGGTGCCCAAAGACTATGCTTTGCTGTAGGAGGAGCTCATTTACTTAAACTGCTTTTAAAAATTGAACTTTTTATACAGATATGGAGTTTCAGCTCCTAAAACCACATCATCAGAACATCTTAATGAACTGATGACAGCTATACACATGAAAATCTTTGAGTGGGGGGGCACAAATGCCAAAAATTGATTTCCCTCTGGGGGCAGGAGAAAAAAAGCATATTTTTTTTTATCTCCTGATTGAATTTGCATTTGACTATCCTATCACTTCATGCTGTTTAAATGGATTAGTGACTGAGTCCTGCAGCATAGGATCTAGAGAGTGTTTCCAATGTGCATACCTTGAAAATGCACAAAATGGTTTTAAATCAGGCGTTGAAGGGCAATTAGAAATGGGTTCTGTAGTACACCCAGTGAGAAAAGGAGGTAATAGCCAAATGACAGAAGGGAAGGACCGATTGACCAAAATGAAAATGGAAGGGGACAGGGTCTAATGATAACTGGTGAACAGAAGGTCTCCTAGAAGTGCTAAAATCCTGGCTGAATCGTAATCGTAGAAGTCTGGACTGTAAGTCCATTTTCTTTATGCCTTGTCAAATCAAGAAGGGCTAGAATAATTTTGGTTGGAAGAGACCTTTAAGATCATCAAGTCCAACCGCTAACCTAGCACTGCCAAGTCCACCACTAAACCGTGTCCCTCAGCACCACAACTACCCGTCTTTTAAATACCCCCAGGGCTGGAGACTCAACCAGTTCCCTGGGCAGCCTGTTCCAATGCTTGACAACCCTTTCAGTGAAGAATTTTTTCCTAATATCCAATCTAAACCTCCCCTGGCACAACTTGAGGCCATTTCCTCTTGTCCTTTCACTTCTTACTTGGGAGACGAGACCAACCTCCCACCTCTCTACAACCTTTCAGGTAGTTGTAGAGAACGATAAGGTCTCCCTTCAGTCTCCTTTTCTCCAGGCCGAACAGCTCCAGCTCTCTCAGCCGCTCCTCATAAAGCTCATTCTCCAGACCCCTCACCAGCTTCATTGCCTTTCTCTGAAGGTGCTGCAGCACTTCAATGTCTTTTTTGTAGTGAGGGGCCCAAAACTGAAGAGAGTATTTAAGGTGGGGCCTCACCAGTGCTGAGTACAGGGGACAATCACTTCCCTAGTCCTGCTGGCCACATTATTTCTAATATAAGCCAGGATGCTGTTGGCCTTCTTGGCTACCTGGGCACACTGCTGGCTCATATTCAGCCGGCCGTTGACCAACACCCCCAATACCCCCAATTATGCTCAGGCAGGCTGAAAACAGTGTAGTTGGGGCCTACAAGTCAGGGCAGGCTGCAGTGGAAGGGGGAATATTCGGACAAAAAAAAGTTATTTTCAGAAGCATAACAGTTTCTTTAAGAGATAAAAAGCACCGTGATAGTTGTAGAAGTTAGTGGAGATAGCTTCAGTGATTAAATAGATTCTGTTCTGTGTGAATAAAATACTTGTTATGGTGTCAATATTTTATAAGTCTTACCACAAACTGCTTAGCTACATGAGGTAAAAGGTAGAGAGAGAATTAATCTAATATTTGTTGTTTCTCTGAAGACCTGTGTAGCAATCATACTGTGGGGAAAATGATAGCATATACTGGCAACACATCTGTTAATTATAAGCTACTCAATGGTGGAGGTTCTTTTGCCCTGTTCTGAGAAGACCTGACATAGTAGTCTTGTGGTCCTGACCAGTGTCTCAAATAAGGACAGTAGGAGTCAATGTCTAACTAGCTACATATCCCTGCTGCCCTTGCTTGAGTTGTGCAGATGCAATAACAGCAGAATTTGGGCTTTCTCAAAAGCTGGTGGGGCCTTAGGATGTAATTCATGAGCTGGAACAAGGCTGCTCTTGGCTCAGCAGGGGAGTTCTGCAAATCAGACCTGCTCTCCGCAGGAGGAAGGACATCCAGCCTCCCTTGAGTAAGGAGTTGCAGAGATTCAAGCTTGAAGTTGGAGGATTCAACCTTCTTCTTTGGAGGAGGAGAAAGAACTTTCTTGTAAATTCTTCAAAGTACCTCTTCTGGGGCAAGGAAGTTGTAATGGAGGAGCTCTGGTAATGCCTTGCATCCTTGGGATCCCCTTGGACCAGCCTCACTTCAAGCCACGGCACAATGTAGAAGCAGAATTAGTTCCTCGATCAGTGGTGATCTCCGCACATTGAGCAGGTTTCGAGTGTGGGTGTCGATAAGTATTATGAACATGCCCATGGTATGTATTAAGGACAGAGTTAAAGGTAGTAGTCTGGGACCACTGTCTGCATTGCGTCCTGTATCAAGTATTCAGAAACTGGGCATGGTGAAACTGGAAATAGTTTAGAGGGACCAAAGGTATTTAATTGCCTAGTGGTTGCTGGTGATTTATTGAATAAGCTGTGTCAAGGAACTAAGGTGTTGTGGTGGTTTGTTGTATAAGCTATGTCAAGGAACGCTGGAATACAGAAATAGAAACCTTACATACTTAGATGAGCAGAGATGTAGTCTACCAGTCTTTTTAATCATAAGATAGCATGAAGAAATGTGTGTTGTCTGTTTGATACAGCTGTTACAGACAAAGTAGATCAAAAGGGGCTTGATTGAACACCTGCTGGGTGAAATTTAACTGTAGTTGGACTGAGGCAATTCCGCAGAGCTGGGGAAAAATTGAGATGCCGTGGCATAAGGTTATTCACCTCCCCTGAGGGAATTGCACCTGCTGTTAATAAGACAATTTTCGGTGTCGGGGATCTTTGACTGCTTCCAGACACTTTAGGAATCGGTGTACTTGAGCACATTTTCCACCTGCATTCAGACCAAGGGCTGACCTTTTTCTCCCTAAAGTGGAAGCTGTTATTGCCAGGTGCATCTTTTGTTCCTTTGATGCTGGAGCTGATGTTAGGCACTCAAACTGAGAAGCAGGAACAGAGCACGATCAACCAAGTTTCTTTACTATTCAGTGGCAGCTTCATTGATTTCCACTTCCAGCAGCTTTTATGGTAGTATATAGGATGGTGGACTTAGGACATTGTAGTCTTTGGGTCTTTCTTTCTCTACCCTTCTCCTCCCCCAAGAAATCACCCTGCTCACATTCCTTGAATTAGAGAAAGGCATGGGAAGTCACCCAACATTATTTTCCTGTTTCTGTTGTTTTCAGTCTCTAATTCCCTTTTGTAATTCTTGTGGATAGATAACTTCTCACATTTTAATTCCTGTTGTTTAGACGTGATGTGTGCATAGTTGTATGAAATCATGATTAGATGCAAACATCTAACCTATCTGTAGTGGTAGGAAACAGTGGGAAGGTAAATATGCTCCATGGAGTCCAAGTCCTGGATATTCACTTGTATCAAATACCTATAGAAAGTCCAATAACACTTGGTGCTGATTTTCCAACTAGTTTCTCTTTGAAAGGAGCTCAGCTTGCTCTGAACTAATTAAACAGCTATTTGTAAGGTAGTTCTTCCAGATCTGCTCAGTGCTGGTAATCAGATATAGCAATATTACACTGTAAAAGTGATATTTTAAGGGCAAATTGAGTCTGTGAAGTTGCGCACTCATGCTAGGAAATGTGACACATTGACTACTGAGCCTGGTTTGAAACTGATAAAAACTTGCATGTGAGCTGATGAACATTATCCAGCATTTAGGTGGCCTCTGCAGCCTCAATTCACTTCCCTTGTTTAAGGCAGTACCAGGACAAACACAGCGTTTGATACTTTTATTCTCTGCCAGCAATGTGTAGCAATGAAGACCATTTGGTTCTTTGCAGACCTGCCAGGTGAAGGGACTGTACATGTATGTAGTTTTTTTATTGAGCAGAAATTATTTTTGAGGTAGAAAAAACAGTGGGAAAAAAATAGTGGTTTGATTTCAGGTTCTATAAGAAGGAAATGTGTAATCATTCCAGAAACAGTGCAGGTGTTTGTGCTTCTCCATAACTTACTAGCCTTACTAGCCTTGGCCCTCTGTTCTGATCTCTGCTTCTCCATTACTGTTTCCCTCTTCTGTCCTATTTGGTTTGGATTCTGCCTCTTTGGAGGTTCTACCACACTCTCCCTTCTCTCCCCTTCCTCCAACCCCCCCACCCCCTGTCCTTTTTTTTTTGGTGTGTTTTCCAAAACTACATAACATTATGAAGTTTTCAGTTAAACATGAATGCAACAAACAAACTGATAGGTAACCACATGAGAAATTTCTGCCCAGGTTCTGGTAATAACAGAAGCATTAGACAAATTTCGCTGTGGTCGGTACTCTTTGTGGTGCCTCTGTGATGCCTGGCATTATGCCAATGTCTTAGCATCAGATTGTTGAAACAGTTGGTTTTATCAGTTGATTTCTGCTACAAATTTCTGCAACAGTTTCTTAAAAAGTAGTGGGCTTTGGAGGTTTCTTACTCATTAGCACACAAGATACATCTCAATTGGTGTATTTTGTGGTTTGACTTTTAAGAGTTGCATGACTGTTTTCTGGAACTGTTTTTTCTGATGGAACCATTTTGAGAAACTTTTCTAGTCTTTGTTAAGGAAAGTTATTTGACATTCTCAAAAGAACAGTTGGTTAGTTTTAAAGACTATCTTGGAGACCTTAATAGATGAAGGAAATCAATGGCAGAAAATACCCATTTAAGTTTTTTGTTCTAGTCTGTTCTGTTTCTGTATTCTCCTGGCTTTTGCATTGCATATCTGGAACTTTGACTTTCACCATCCTTTCACTTTTTCTTCTGTTTACTGTTATTTTACCAGCTCTGCAGCAAAATGTGTATTAGAGCGTTTGGGCCTTCTGTGTACCATATGATGTATCAGTTATCACTGCTATCTGTCAAGGACCACCTGCTTTGCCTTTGAAGGTATATCTCATATTTGCTTATGACTGATTTTCATAAAGCACTAAGAAGTGTCTGATGAGATAAGATCTTAGAGATATAATAAATCATTTTCTCTAGTTCTATCCGTCTTAGGTTGATAGAGTTAAACTGATAAGAATAGAGAACTGGATCCAATATCTTTATCCTATAAAAAGCTGCTTAGGAGCTCCCTATTGGATTTATATTGACAAATGCTATCACATTAGGTTAGCATGGCAAAGAACCAATCTATGATTTCAAACCACAGTCATGGAACTGATTGCATATTGAAAGATTTTACACCACTTTATACCATTTATTATTATTATTATTATTATTATTATTATTGTTATCTCTTGATAAATTCTTTATTTGTTTCTATGTGGCTCTCATTTCCCAGATATAAAGGCAATAATTGTACCTGGTATTCAGTAGATAGCAAAACCTCTCAGCTGTGTTTTTCCCTTTTAAGCAATTACTTATCCAGTTATCTTACACATTTGAAGTATTTTTCATAAACTCATTTTGTTTTGAAGTACAGTAATAAATCTGGACATAATACAAGTGCTGATTTGTGAAAGGCTTACTAGGCAAGGCCAAGTGCACAGGTACTGTATACTTGGAAATGAAAAATTAATGGCATGACTAAATATTTAAGCAGTGATGCAACAGACGATGATGGCAGGGAAAGATTGCAAGCTATTTTGTTCATGATCAATGTTGTCCACTCCAGAAAAAGTAAAGTGTCTCTTTGGGATATATTAAGAGAAATACTGTATATAGTATAACAAAAGCAAGTACTGCTATTCAGTGCCCTTTAAACTTCAACAGAATTGTTGTATCAATTTTTGGATATGACCATTTTTTAAGAGGCAAGTGGGAAATGAACTGCATAGTCCATGAGGTCTCTTAGGTCCTTTGCTGTCTTGTTGCCACATTAAAAAAAATTCTGAAAATAAGTGCTCCCAGTTTTTTTTCTGTCCATCTTTCTCAGATTAGGTTACTCTAAATATTTGTAACTCACTGTTTTTCAAAGTCCAATTCTGTGGTGTACAGTATCCTCTTGGGGAGGTTAGTATGATATTAGGTCTATTTTAAGTTCACCTCAGAAAACCTATTCAGCTCCATAATCTCTGGTAACGATCTTTGGGAGAATAAAAGTACATGCTCAATTACAGACTTAAAATTTTCCACTAGCTACAGAAATTTGGATTTATTTTCTTTATATCCTGCCCAATTCTCAGCAGACCAAACTTATTTCAATTGTCAGAATTCAAAGACTCTTCCAAACCGTGCATCTCCAGTGAAGTGAGGTTGATTTGTTTGTTTCTGTTAAACATTTGAATTTTTACACTATTGTAAAACCAATATTTTCAGTATATTCATCTTATAGATTTGACAGAGAGAAAAAAACAGGTTTAAGATGCTAGCAAAAATAACCTTCAGCTATAGCATATCTTGATTCAAGAATCCAGCTTCCTGCCATTTCATAATGATTACAGAAATTAATGATGCAGTCTTGTGCTATGGGACTTGGAGAATGTTTTCAATACGTATACCTCAAAAGTGTACCTTGAAATGTTTTCCTTCAGACACTACAAAGCAGTTAAAACTGTGCCCTGTAACATATGCCATGAAAAGCTCATCTAGTAGCAGAATAACCAGATTGTTGGAGCTATCAGAAAAGAATGAGGTTCATCTTGGCTGATTTAAAAATATTCTTTTGGTTTGATCCTGGAATCATGAGTCCGTGTGTTTGTGGGAAAGACAGGACTGAGGAGCTGAGAAGAAAGTCCAGAGTGGATAATAACCAGTTACCGTATAAAGAAGGCGGAATGAAAGACACATGAAGAGTGAAGTAGTGCAGCTCCAAAGGCAGAGGGAAGAGTGGTTGTGTATAATGAGATAAAGGCAGGCTAAATTGTGTTGTGTAATTTGTATTATAAACAGAGCTGGTCTTAACCATTGTCATTAGGTTGTCTTAAACTTGTCTTTATAAACAATTCTGAAGAGTCTTTTACAGCTTCTCTATAAAATCTTTATTGTATTACTGTAGACCTTTGAAATGCAGAATGACAAAGCTGAAGGCTAAGGAATGAGCCTTCAAGCTATCCGTTGTTCTCAGTTAAAATTTGGTTGGGAATTTGCCTGCTGGTAGTTGTTGTGTTGAAACCAAATCTGTTTAGAGGTCAGTATGCTCAACTGCTCAAGCAGCCAGACCATAAGATATGATAACAGATCTCAGACTTTGATGAACCTCTCTCATTCAGGAGTAAGCTTAGTTTACTGTAATAGCTGACAAAACCGCACATCAGCTTTTAAAAGAGAGTATTCAGTTGTGATCCAGTCAGATCCCTTATAGATTGACTTGTATATTAGTGGTGGCCATGCACAATCTTTGCTACAAATGCTGCTCCGTCATCTCATCTGGTATAAACCACTGCTTCAGTCAAGGGTTCAAACTTTGCTGATGGTGCTTGGTAAGTTTTGGTTATTAAAAATATATGTTGGGCTAGGGATGTTAATAGGAAGGAGCAAACCTTGTGGGCAAGCTGCCCCAACCTCATTTGAAATCCAGCAACAGAAGAGGAAGGGAGGTCTTCTTAAAATCAAAACCAAAAAATCCATCTGTATTCTATTCTTTCTTCAATTTTACATTTCTTCCCACACAAGCAAGCAAAACTAACCTAACTCCCCACCTCCCAATAACACACATTCTAAATCCTTGGGAAATAACCATTTTTGTATCTTACAAACCATATTTAGGGCACTCATTTCTGCCTGCTGAGCAATTGGAGAGCATTCAGTTTCCCAGATAAGTAAGACTTTCATGTAACTAGATAAATATTTTTGTTTTCCTAGTGACCTGGAGGTGATGCCTGTGCTTAATGACTATGGAAGACAAGGGGTGATGCACTGCCTGTATCTGAGTCCAGGGCTCCCAGAAATATTCCCAGAAACACTAGGACCAGGGTGCACTGTGATGGGGGGAAAGAAGAGGACTGTTGATCTTCACGAATTTGCTTATTTAGTACAGCTGTTTTTTCTCATAGCCTTTGAAAGCAACCACAATGTACTTCTCTGTGAAGTGTGTTTGCTGGCATCATGAAGGAGGGTGAAGAGGGCAGGTAGTGGCAGCCGTGGAGGTGACTGTGAAGAACTGGGATCCTGCAGGATGGGCTGCAGTGGTCTCTTCTGCTGAGACCACGTAGGTAAACACTGGCTGCCAGACGTGACCTGATCCAAACAAAAAAAATGCAGAAAAGCTAAGTAGATAAAATCCTGCTCCCATCATGGGTCAAATCAGCATCTGTATTTGCTTATTGAGTCAGATAGCATGTATTAAATGAAGTTCCATGTGTGTTTCAGTGTATTGGTCTAATTTTAAGAGGGCCTGATAGAAAACCTAGGCATTTGGCTTCCTTCCCTCACATCCATTCCACCAGATAGGGAAGGAAATAGGATATAAAAGATGAATCAAGCACGTTTCTTGACCTTTCTCCTTATTGATTACAGCTTCCTTCAGCTTCAGGGGCATTGTGCAGAATCTCAAAAGCATAACCAGACTCCTTAATCCAACTTCTATTTAATTACAGCGTTTTCTGTTAACACCTTTTAACTTAACACCTAATGTATCTTCTTAACTGAACAGCTCCTCCCGCCTTGGGAGCCCATGGGCATGTGGGACTGGCTTGAAGACAACCCAAATTCGAATGTGCTTACAATCATTTGCAGAACCACTGATTTTGCTGGAATATCAGAACTTTACTTAATTTTCTTAACTAAATTAATTGTCTAAATTGCCTAAGCTGTCATGCATCTGGGCAAATTTTGTACAGTTGTCAAAATTATCTAGACATACCTTGTGTGTGAAGATGTTTACTGTGAGTCATGCACAGAAAAACTAGGAGCTTTCATCTGCTTTTGTGACCTCAAAGAGATGTACCTAGTGTTTGAAGTCCTGTTTGAAGAGCTTTTATTTCAGTAAGAGTGTATTTGGTTGCTGAAGTCTTTGACACATAGGTAGCTCTATGGATCAGAAATAAACACATTTCCAGGGGAATGAATTCACTCATGGTACACATGTGTTTTCACTAGGGTCAGGTTAAGTGAGCTGGATGTTAAATGTGCCCCAGCTAACCCACTGTGCAGGATTGCTTGTGAGAGCTGTGGCAATCCCAGCCCCCATTTCTAGCATGATGTTCCTTCTGGAGGCTGCCCCAGCAGATTTGAAACTGGCCAGACTTGCAGCTTGTGCTTAGCTCTCTGTGCTGTGCCTGATGAGGAGAGGCATCTGGCTGGTGTGCCGTCTTTTAAGATAAGAAGCCATTGGAGCTGAAGGAGATAGCCCGGTTGCAAAGACTTAAGAGATGACAATTTAAACAATAAAGCAGGTGTTGAACTGTTAACAGGAGAAGGGAAAGTGGAAATGTCCCTGTTTCAGTGGAAGAAGCCTTTCCCTAAGTTGTTTCACAGAATCACAGAATGATATGGGGTTGGAAGGGACCTCTGGAGATCATCTAGTCCAATCCCCCTGCCAGAGCAGGTCTACCTAGAGCAGGTTGCACAGGAACGTGTCCAGGTGGATTTTGAATGTTTCCAGGGACAGAGACTCCACCACCTCTCTGGGCAGCCTGTTCCAGTGCTCTGCCACCCTCAAAGTAAGGAAGTTCCCCCTCATGTTTAGACGGAACTTCTTATGTTCAAGTTTGTGCCCATTACCCTCTTTCAGGGTCTCACTCTTGCATCCAAGGGCCGCTGATGTCTCCTCTCGAGTGGCAGCTTCCCAATGCAGCTGTCTCACCCGCTTAGCCACAGGCAGGGAGCTTGCTTAGTCCGGTTCACCACCAAGGGACCCTCACTTGAAAACCAGTTCTGATTCCTAGCTCGTAAAGTATATTAAGTGTGAAGATGCACAGAATCTTGGTTGCCCCAGAGATTCAGTGAGGATGGACGATGGGATCCAGGAATCTCCTTCCCAACTATTTTATTACTAGGAAAGGGCAGCATTTCCTCCCTACCAGGCTGTGCCACCCTGCGGAGGATGCTTTGCTGGGATTGTGATAGAGTTCCAGGAAATTTTAGACAGAAATACTTCTTTTAGCTGATGTTATGCCAAGATTTGGTCAGGACAGTATATTCTCCTGCTCACTAATCAAAGAAAATAGGATTTCACTGAAATCCCAGTAGAAAAATTAATTCATAAAACAGTGATGGGGAAGTAGAGTTTATCAGTTTCGTGTAGGAATGTTTCCTCTTGAGATGCTTACTAAAAATACGTCTGTATTGGTAACATTTTTTTCTTTAATAAAATTGAGACTTAAAGGTTATAATTATTAAAAAAGACCAAATCATAAATACTGTATTCTGTATGACAATAACAATATCGTAAGAAAGAATGCACAGAAGCTTTGCAATTACAGCAATCAGTAAATGAATTAAAATGTTGTATAGAATAAGGTGTGAGGCATTAAAATTAAGAAAGCATCTTCAAACTTTTTGATGTCCCCTGAAACAACTGGAAAAATTGAAAAATATAAAAATCTTAATTTTTTTCTCTAGATGGAGGGTGTAGTGTATTATATCTCTACCTGCAACTATGTATTTAAAAGGTAAACTAGATAATATTTTTTTATGCTAAAAAAGAATGAACTTATGTGGGGCAAAATACTTGTTAGGCTTTCCTGTGGGAGAACAGAGCATCATATCTAAAAGATCAACATATGCCATGGCTGTAAAGGTGAGATGGTCACTGAAATACACAGAATGGATAGCTTCAGTGTAATGTTTTTAGTGACTGTAATTCTTGAACAGAGACATTCACAAGTGACATAAGTGTTCTTTTAGCGTTGTCAGCCAAAATACCACTACTTCGCTCTCAGCAAGTAACTTTATGCTGAATATAGAATCTAGTTGAAAGATTAAAGTAGACAACTTTTGCTCCTTGTCGGCTTCCCAAATAGAAGGAATATGCAAAAAAGTTTCAGAAGTGTTTCTGCAAGGAATTTTTGTGTTCTCAACATCAACTGAAGAGATTTGCTGTGTATCTAGAGCACCTCTCTCTAATAAATTCTGATACTTCGGGATCGTTAAATTATACTATGACTTAGGGAAGCATTTAAATTTTCAGAGCTGGCTTCAGTAGCCCTACTTGTGTGCAAAAAGTCTTTGGAAGATAGTAGCTGTAACCAGTTTTCTGTTCTCCTCGAGATCCAAGTAAGTGGTTGCTGCAGAGAGGCAGAAGAACAAGGGAGGGAAGGCACCACATAGCAACTGCAGGAAGTTTGTTCTTAGACTCTGGTGTATTGATGTAATCTTTTGTTGTTGCAGTTATTTCAAGGATTCGGTAAAAGTACGTGTCACATTTAAAATAAAAAAAAAACCTCCTAATTTCTTCACTTGTACTTATACTGCTCTTCACTGGCCGAACAACTGGGAGAAGGGTATATGAATTTAACTGTTTGATTATCTTTCTAGCATAATCCACAAGTTTTCACTATCTTAGTACTCTGCTAGTTATAGCTCTGGGAAATGAAAGATAGTGTTGTATATACAGCACAAATACATGAGTAATTTGATCTAAGAGCCAGCTGATGTTGTCTTTCGTTTTAATTTTCATTATGCCTTTGGCTCTGTAGCTGCTCCAATTCTTTTATTAGATAGTAGTATATAAAGAGGCAATAGAGGGTTAATTGCTGTTCAGGAAAGTATTTAAAAAACAGCCCCAGCTATACCTTATAACAACAACATTTTTTCATAATGTTTGTGCTTTTTATCTTTAGAATTTATCCGTACTTCCAATTCAGGATTGCACGCATAGGTGCTGTAGAAATACCTTGGATAGTCAGAACTTTTGTAGTTCATCATATTTTTGTTCTTACATTGTTTCAGATAAGTATTAAAGTTTCTATAATAATATTTTTTCATGGTTAAAAAAAAGGAACTCTAAAAAGTAAAGCTAATTTCAGTGTCTGCCCCTGCAATTAATAATTGGACCAATTTGTCAATTCAGTGTACAACCACTATGAAATGTAGTCTAGAAACTTAGTTGTTACCTGCTTTTAACCTAGGTGTTGTACTGATTTTAGAAAAAAATTGCTACTGGAAGAGTATCATGAGAGCTAGAAAGCAGAGGCAGAGCAGTGTCACACTCTGGAAAGAAGGGATGTGTAGTTTGTTGTTTGCTCTAGATTGTTTTGCATGACTTTTTAATCTCCATGTATGTGCTCTCCTTCTCCTTGTGACAGTTTTAGTACCCCACCGTAAAAGCTTAAAATGTAGTTGTTTTCAAAATGGGACTTCATGAAAACATCAAAACAATATTTTGATTTAAATGAAAAGTAAATAGAAGAACAAAATACTGCTTGGTGTTGTTGGAAACTTAACAGGGAATAGCCTAGTGCTATGGTCTCAGAACAGAAATAACTCTGAGCCTCTGCAAGAGAAGTGGACCAAAGCAGAATAACTTGGCAAAGAAACAGAAGCTGTGATTTTTATAGTATGCGGTGATATTCCGAGGAATATGTCCCACCTTCTCATGTCAGCCTTGTTTGTCTGGCAGAGGTAGGGAACAAACAAAATTTATCTCGATGCTATCCCTCTTAAGCGTGTTGTTGTCTCTTAATTACATATTTAATAGCATCTGGTGTTTGAAGAATAATCGAATAGAAACACAGCAGAGAGAAGCGTGGCAATATTGATGCAAGCTGATACTTCTTCTGTTTGTGGTGGTCTGGAGGCTCTCCCCTGATCACGGAGCCATCCCAGTTCTTCCTCACCCTGCCTTGAAATGACCAAAACATCAATTTTGTAACAATAGTGTCAGGCCAAATTTAGCTCTCGATTTTGATTTTGTAATACCAGGTTTTCATAACTCCTAGAACACGTGGAACTAAACTGTTTCCATCTCTTTTTTTCCTTCAGTCACCAAGGGAAAAAAATATTGAAAACAGTTTCCTGCGAGAGATACAACAAAAGCATTGCAGTGCTGTTTGTGCGATGAAATCAAAGTGACTAGAAACTGTCTGGTCTGTTTTGTATGAGATTGAGTGATCTATTATTTCAGTGGCACTAGGAAGTCATGGTGGTTTTTGAAAACCCCTCATAGTATACAGTTTTTTCTTCAGTACTGAATTACCTTTAAAGAACTCTGCCTCCATAACGTCAGGATAATAGCATTTCTCGGCCCCATGCAGATGCTGTAAGAATAAACATATTAGTTTATGAAATACTTAAATATGGCAATACTGCAGGCAGATTTAATAGCTTATCTAGGAGTTATATGTAAGCAAAATAGTCTTCTACAAACTATTAGTTTCCAAATAATAGGACTCTTCTTAGTCTAAATCTTTAGCTAGGCAGGAAATCAACTATGAAATAGACAACTGTATTTTCTCATTGCCTTGAACAGCTCTTCAAGCACAGATTGTCTGAAATAGTTGCCATAATATGTTTTTACTTTTCAGGCCATAAAGCTTAGGGAATCAGTTTTTTAATATCTACATATCTATCTTTCCTCCTGGGACTGAAGCTGGTTACCATAGCAAAATGGCAAGGGAGCTGATAAGCAAGTAGTACCATTTGGCAAACAGGATATAAATTTATTTTATTAAGACACAGAACTACAAAAAAATTAATGAGATTAGAAAGCTTTTTTGTTTCTTTTTTTTTTAATATATTTTAAAACACCTCTGAAGAAAATTACTGTGAGCAGATATTGAGCAAAATGCTTTTGCTCACAACTGTTGCTGCAAATAGTAGGAGCTTGAGTTTTAAATCTCTGTAGATCTTTCAACATTACACTGTAATTTCTCCCCTTATGTTTCAGGATGTTGCAAAGATGCCATACTGTGGATTAAATGAGCTTCTACTTAACAGAATAAATATGGATGTCTCTCCCCTGCTACTTAAAAATTACATTGCAATATAGTTCTTATTCCTACTTGATGAAGCGTGGTCATCTGAGTCCCTTGGGTTTGTGTAAAATGACATCAGTGAGTGCTGAAAAGTTAAATTGCTTAGCGTTCCACAAACATTATCAATAATGTCAAGTCTGATGATGTTTTTTATACTCCCCTTTCACAATGTTGGTCTCAATGCATAATATGAATCGTGTGCCTTAAACTGTACAGTTGGGCTATTTAAGGCATAATCATGACAATGGTATCTTCATGGGTGAGCCCCACTGGGAGGACTTTTTGTTGGCACCAAGATATACCCCAAAAAAAGCTTGTTTTCAGGACTGAGGTGCTCCTTTTTTTCTTCTCTGTTAAGTCCTGATATGTTGCCTGGTATCTAAACCACGTCTCCTGTTCTTGGTGCAAGAGTTGAGTCACTGTTTTGGGGAGTTTGTTTTGGGTTTGCACTGTTGGCTGTAAGAGAAACGAAGACTCAGATTCTTGGGGTAGAAAATAAAACTGCATATTTCCTTAAAATCCTCTGTGCTCTCAGTTTTATCCATTTCAGATATATGGTGCGTGCTTATGCTGTTTTATATGCCCTGACAATTTTTCTGCTTACCAAACAACTGAATAGCTCCAATAGAGAGGATTTAGGAGTCTGGCTGTAATCTGGCCATGTAAAAGATGCTATTTATTGTTAACCCCTTTGAGCCCGTAGTAACAGTATTGAGCTTGTTGAAGGGTTGTTCACAGGCTGAGTCGCAAACAGTGTAGCCATGGAGCAGGAATCAGAGTAACTCCTACAAAAAATATTTCTGCTCTCTTTTTAAGATATTTCTTCATTATAATAAGCACTAGTGGGGTTTTTTATATTATGGTGGAATTTTTCATACTTAAAGATTCTCATTATCAGCAAAAAATACCATCAAATGCCTATTGGATGCAGCACTGGGTTAGGGTAACTGTGCAGGATCTGGGTGGAAGTTGACTGGTATCTGATCAGATTTGGGGAGAAATGGAGGACCTTGGATCTGGTGGGATCCAACCAGCCTTAGAAAGAGCTGAATCAGAATATAATTGTGAAGGGAATGTGTGATCAGGGTTTATTTCATGTTCATGTGTATGACCTGTACCTTCAATAGCCCTATCTGTCGCTCTCTGAATTGTGGACTCTTTGGATGGAGGGAGCAATCTATAGGGGATGGGAATAGTTTCCTCCTTGGAAATCAGTTATATGCAAATACATATAGCTGGCGTTGACAATAATCACCAGTGGGTATCTGTGCAGGTTATTGTATTGTATTATGATACATAAGTGTGGGAATTCACTGTGGGGCTGTAGCCCAAAATGCAGCACTTTCATGCAGGAGCTTGGGAAGTTGGAGTGTTGCCATCTACTGGCAGCCATCCACAGGGAGGAAAAGTCCCTCAGCTGGCTGTAGCTTAAGGTGTTGCTTATTTTGAGTTGAAAGATGAGTTTTTTCTGCCTAAATCCTGTTTCAAGGCAGAGTTGTTAATAAAATCGTTGTTGCTGTCCTTAGTGCGTGGATGTAGTCACAAAGTTAGAGTAATTCCAGTGGTGTTTCTTGGAGAGGTTGTTACTCTTTGAGATGTGGGTCCGTGTTTGACACAGGGGGGGCTCCTCTCTTCTGCACAGTGACCAAGTTGGTCTGGGGAACCCTGAGCACCCCCTGTGACCTCAGGGCTTGCCCTTCCGAGCCTGGCTACATATTTTCAGGGAATGGGCTGGGCTGGAAATTACATTTTTTTATCTGCAGTAAAAAAGTAATAAAGGTGAAGGGTATATTTGGACTCATTAGGGAATAGATCAAAGATCCGTATTTTTAAGAATCTTGCAGGTCTGGCAATCTTTCCCTCTAGAAGAGATGAGAGGAGTTTCAAATAAATCTGTCCTCAAAGGGAGATGCAGAACAGCTTGTGCAACTCTCAAAAAGTTATACTGTGACTGACCTCTGTTAAGGGAAATGTTTACATGATACCATCAGAAGCAGTTTTGAACATTTTTCATGAACCAAATGCCACCAATGGGCATGGATATGTTTTTTTCCTTTTTATTAAAAGATAGTTGGGAAATAAAAGATTGCAACCCTAGTTTTCAGCAAAAGTTATGTGACTGCTTCGTTACAAAACATAACCTATATGAAAGCAGAAGAGTGATGTAGCTTTTTCTTTATGCTTGTCCAGTCCAAATATGCTTCAGACTTAACTCTTTCTATAGTCATGTTCACAGAAATGTAAAAAACGTTGGGTTGTTTTTTTTTTATCTAGGAACATGAAATTTTGAGTTGGAACTGGACTAAAAAAGATATTTCATAAACCTTATGAATCCCAACATTTTTCCTTCAGTATTTTAAGCACCATTTCAAAATAATGGTTTAATGTATCTTTGATATGTTTTCAAGCCAGATATGTAGGTACACAAACATGTAAATATTTGTGTTCCTCTGGCAGACCTGTCTGCACCAGTCTTAGCTGACTGGTGCAATGATGCATTTTTAGATAGATTTCTGTCGCAGTAGTTCCAAGATACTGGATTACCAAAAGCAAGATTACAGAATTACCAGTGGAATTGTATTTTTTCCCAGTGAAGTAATACACAGTGTTAATAACATGTATTTGAGGCCATAGATGGAAGTTTTATATTTTAAAGACTTGAGAGGTAATATACACTGGAATTAAGAGTTTGAGGCTGGATTAAGGAATCGTGGAAGGGAGTTCTGGGTGGTGCTTTGTTACTGATGGCAGGTTTCCAAAGTGTAACCAAATATTTTTCTTTTTTTTTTCTTTTGTTGCAGCTGGTCTCCAATGTTCTCATCTTCTCCTGTACAAACATTGTAGGCGTGTGTACCCATTACCCAGCAGAGGTGTCCCAAAGACAGGCTTTCCAGGAGACCAGGGAATGCATACAAGCCAGGCTGCATTCTCAAAGAGAAAACCAGCAGCAGGTAAGAGCAACAGTGGGAAATTAAAAAATGAAATTGCTGAAGCAGAATTAGCATGCTAATTGTTCTTGTAAAATGGGATTTGCAGGACTCTTGCTTCTCAACTAATCCAAGCAAGAACAGGCTGATGGTAGAGGGCAGGATTTTTAAAGCTTTGAAAGAGAGCTCAGGGGAGTATTTCTTTCTCAATACCCTGATGGGCTTCTCCGCAGGCATCAACAAATCCTGCGGTCTACACTCTGTGGATTAAAATTACACAGTACACAGAGAATCTGCACCCATCGTTGAAGGCACGTGTTGAATGCAGACACAACGCGCAGGCTTCAGATTGACTGTCTTTGTAAGGTCAAAATGTGGTGTGTTTGTCAGCAAAGTCACTGCCAACAGGTATCTGTGAGGCAGGCTGAAAGGTAAAAATTGATCCGTAGAACATACTGTCCCTTGATGCCTCTAAAGAGGTCTTTCTGCCTTTCCCAAAGGTTCCTACCTGCTTGCACACCTCTGTATACCTTATAGGCCTCAAGTGAATTGTATGTGTTCAAAAAATAAGATTCATTGCCAACTTCAATGGTTTTTTGCTATAAAAAGACCTGTTGCTGCCAGCGTACAGCCTAGTTGTCAAGGGTACCGAACATACCTACTCCCCTGATTCATTTGTGGGTTCTCTTGCAACAACTCACTTGTGTCCTCAGAATTAGATACAAAAGACGTTTTAGGGCAGCTTGACTATTCCCTTGCTAACACACATCTCTGCCCTGCAGTACATCTTGTAGTGGTCTGTCCAGTCCGATTTGAAACGAATCATGAAACAGGGCTTCCATTCTTCCCTTGGGAGATATCTCAAGAGCTTGGTTGTGGGTTTGGGGAAGAGGTCAAAGGAATGAATCAACTGGAGTGTCTTTGCATCTCTGTGGCAACACAGTTTAATTTTCCCTCATGTCTCAGTCCATCTGCATCTATGGATTTGTCTTTTGGCAGTGTTTCATAAGGTACTTCTGGCTGACATACTTGCTGTTTAACCCTTACTGTGAAATAACATGTAGACATGCTTTATTTTGATAGTATATGTATGAAAACAAGATTCATGCTCAACGCTTCTTTTTCCTTTGTAACGAATGTAGTGTCAGAAACAAGCAGCCACTCCTCCTTCCACACCTTGAAATGGAGGAAAGGACTCAGCCAAGAGAGTACTCCCTTTCACTTACTGATTACAGCTCTGTCCTCCCTGCTGAGAGACTGCCTTAGCAGCATGGCTCAAATGATTGTCCCCTTCTGGATTTAGGAGCTTCTGTGTCAGGAGTAGTTAACGAAAAAAGCCCTGAAAAATGCCCTAGCTTTATGGCTTTTTCTCCTCCCCATCCCCAGAAAGTACCATACAGAAGAGAGCCAGGACACCAGAAAACATGTGTAAAAGCCAGTCACTTAGAAGTACCCTCCAGTACCTCCAGCAGTAGTTGTGGGTCCCGGAAGCTGGGCACTTCTAATAAGATTATTTACTGCTCCAGCTTGCACTGACATTGATCTCCAGGTTCAGTTCGGATGCATCCCTATGCATAATGCATTGAGGTAGTCTTGAGGTGACAGCAGATACAAATAAGGGCAGCTTAGCCCACAGCTGGGAGAGCTGGTCTCCAAACAGGGGTGGAGGGAAAGACAGCTGCACAGCCCAGCACTGTTATCATTGCTTGCCTGTTCCTGGAGATCTGATGATGCTCCTGTGTGCCATTCTCTACTAAAGGCAGGCAGATTATCTCCAGCAAAGGAATGTGTGTCTTCGTTTATTAAGTATCTGTTGGCACCCAAAATTAACAAGAAAATAAATCAAAATCCAGAATGTCCAATGCAGACAAGATACTTCATGTGATTTTGTTGTTTGAGATAAGCTAGGACAGAGCCATAACAGGAATCACTGTCGCTTGCCTCGAATAAAATACTCTTGAATGAAAAAATAGGTGTTCTCCATGATCTGTGGTGAGGAAATACTTAGGATTTGGGTAAGAGATGAGTTATCAGGACAGCACAGTTTTACTTCTAGCATTGCTTGTCTTTTGTCTCTGAAAAGTTGCTCTCCTTCTCTTTTTCATCTCTGCATCACTTAATTTGTAGTGAAAAATAAGTGTTATTGAACCTGAGGACAAATGGATAGTCATAAGACATTAAATATTTGTAGGGCTTTGAGGTCATCTTGGGAGAGTATGACATAAATACTTAAAATTCCTATGTAGTAGTCATCGTAGGGATGTGTGTGCCCACATGTACATATATCTATGTGTACATATGTAAACAGAATAGGTCTGTATTGTATTCTTTCATCTGTGCCTATTCTAGACACTAGTGCTCCTCAGGATGCATTTGTTTAATGTATAATTCAGTGGAACTATACTTGCATCTTATTTTGAAGTGAGAATTATATATGAATTTGCTCTTGCTTTTTTTTATCAGGTCAGACCATTGCCTTGTTATACTTGTAAAACAGCAGTCCCAGTCACCTCACTGGTGCGCAATAAGTGATTTTACAGTGAGGGCTGCAATAGTTTCTAGTTGTTATAGCAAAATGAAAATTGTACTCTAGTGGAGACTTTAATTTCTGTGCTCCATTTGAAATAAAACGTAAGGATTTTGTTGTTTTGAAGGTCTTTCAACATGGCTTCTGCTTTACAAAGGCACTTGTTACATCCTCCTCCTGTTAGCTTCAGAGGTTGTTTTCAGTGATCGTGATGCTCCCAACAAACAGAATAAAGATAATGCTTAACTTTGTAACATGGCTCAGCTTCCTAATCAGTTGCTGCATGAAGGGAAGTTGTGCTACATGCATTTGTTTCACTTGATAAGTCTATCTTATTCCCTGATTGGTGATATTTTAGAACGATCTTAGTTCATCTCCTGGAGATCTCAAGTGTCTTGAAAATATTGGTGATTTAATCTGGCAAGTGCCCATGGTGTCAGAAAGAGTAGGGGTGGGGGCTCTCAAGCAAAAGTTACACAGAAATGTATGTGAAAATCTCTTGGAGTATTAGAAGGAGAAACTTGGTCCCCTGAATGTGTCCCTGTTTTGCAAGCAAGTAAAAAATAACCATCCCTCCACGCTCTTGTGCCTACAGGGGATGTTCCAAACCTGTGGGTGCCCCTGAACGCTGCGAGTTATTTAGGGGATGTGTAAAGTCGCATCTGAAAAGCAGCTTTCACACATTTGAGGTTGCCTATTATAATATGCAAATGACAACAGCGTATACACCAGTTACTCTGGAAAGCATAAAAAATGTGTTGTGCTTTTGCGCTCAAGGAGTACGCTAATAGCTGGCAGAAGCCTGAGGACACGTGCATGATTCATGATCTTTTTTAAAAAACAATTTGGATATGTAACTGTTAACACCTGCATTATGCCAGTGAAGGTGAAAGTGCTTTAAAAAACAAGTACCTTGTGAGGACTGCTGCAGATTTGAGCAGAGGAGATAGAAATCCCTCCAACACATTTTTTTCTGTGTTACTACTACCTCTTCAGGGACCGCAGGCAAGAATCAATCTCTTTAAGGTACACATTGAAGGGAAAAAAAAAGAAATGCTGGGCAGCACCACAGACTATAAAATGTCTCAGTGCATGCTGAGCACGTTTCCAGTGAATTCATCTTCCTCTGGTCCCCCCAAAGTTCCTCTCTCTCCTTAGAGGAAGAAATATATGGGGAACTTTCAGTTAAAACTAGAAATTAGAAACCAGGAATGTGTCTATAACTGTAGTATGGGCAAGAGGTTTGGTGACGTGAGTAATTAGTACACGATTGCTGACCCCTCTGAGTCAGGACTGCGTTTGAGCCCTACTGTTCCCTGTGGTGTTGAGCATTAATGAGCTGTTAGATAAGGTTAGGGACCTTCGTTTATGCCACATTGTGTCTGTATCATCAGGAAGGAAGGCCCTTTTCTTCCCTCTGCTCACTGCAGGGAAAGAAAAATAATAAAGATGAGAACGGCACAAGCTTTTGGGATTCTTCACCTATTCCAGAGCACTTCCAATAGGTTGGGCTGCAGTGGAGCTGATCCCAAAGGAGATGCTCCCCACCTTCTTCAGCCATAGCAAAAACTTCTTTTGAACTGCAAGGCGTGTGAGTGGGAATAAACTGAAGGTCTGGGCAGAATTTCTCAGGTGTGTTTCCTGAAATACTCAAGTGCATCCCTGGGGCATATGTTACCTGCAGATTTAAATTCTATAGCCTCTGCATGAAATTGCCACCAAATTTAGAATAATAACAAGCGCAGGCTTTTGTGTGAGTTTTTAGGAAAATTACCAGAAAGTCATCGTTTTGTCATGGAACTAATTTTTGCCTAGCATGTAGAACTATATACAGAACAGCTTATAAAATAATGTTATGAAAGTCACACCAAAGCTATTATCAATAAATAAAAATACCACGTGAGGGTGGAGAGCTGTGAATTGTTGATGACAGAGGTGGTTATCGAAAATACTCTTGTAGGTGAGTGGGTGGGTTTACAGTCTTAATGCAATTGGGCACTAATAGTGTTTTTAAGTGTAGAAGTATAATACAGCATTGTACAGTTGGGCTAACTTTTAATGCTTTTTGTTGGGGCATTCCTATTGACTTTTCAGCTGCTAAGAACAGGTTTGTGCCTGTTGGGGGAATGTGCTTAGATGATTAGATAGGAAAGGAAGGAATTTAAAATGGTGCCCAAGGGTATCAGTCCTCTGGTGTTGTTTGAAGGAGGACTTCATGGTGGTGTGGAGAGGCTGTGTGGGAGGTCAGACAGTATCATTTATCTGAGTCCTTCCAAGAACAGAGCACAGGCACTTTTTGAGTTACATGGCTCCATCATTTGCAAGAATTGGCAACCATGAATCACAAACCCAGTGCCGCTGGGATGAAAAAATCATAATTTTTCTTCTAAAATCATAGAATTCTCATTGTGGGGTTGGGACAGAATTGCATATGACTTGTTGGGAGATCAGCTGCTGGGTTTATGGAGACCGTTTCCCTTGGTTGTACTCATCTCTCACCAAACTGATGACTCATTTCTCCCCAGTAAGAAGCAAAGTGTGTTTGTTAACTGGGCAGCAGGTGTTTTAATTGGTTCATCTGTCTGACTCCACAGGAGCGTCTCCTGCTCTCTGTACTTCCTCGACATGTTGCCATGGAGATGAAAGCTGACATTAATGCCAAACAGGAAGATATGATGTTTCATAAGATCTACATCCAGAAGCATGACAATGTCAGGTAAGAACAGCAGCCTGTCTTCCAGCTTCTGGGGAGGAGGGACCCTCCCAGTGCTTGGCACTTAACACCCAGGGAAGAAGACGAGGGCGACACATAATTCACAATAAGTGTAAAGACTCTAAAGTGTCACCAAGTGACTTTTGAAAGTTTGTTTATAGCATGGGGGGAGGATTGCCACAGTTCTGCAACATCTTCCTCTGAGACACAACCTTAACTGATCTCTTTTTTCAGTTCTTTTTTTTAATTCCTTTCCTAGAGTGAGTCTTAGTGGTTTGGAGAAAGTGGTATATTTGGGTTTGGTTATTTTTTGACAGTTACAATCACCCTTCTGATAAGCCATGATGGGATGCAAGTTAAAGACTGGCAATGCTTTCCATGGGGTGAACTGCAGAGCCCAACTGAGGTTAAGATCACCTGGAGTGGTCTCTGCCAGTTGGGAATTACAAGCAAAGGGTGCATTAGTGATAGGCTTTGATCCTGCTTAGTCACCCAGTGATGTGTTGCTCCTTGGTCTACCTGGATGAGCAGAAGAAATGAAATGATATCCCATCTCTGGCAATTCATGCAAAATCAAACCCAGTCTGTGTTGCTGGGATAGTCCAGCCCTTTGAGCTTCCGAACATCACCAGGTTCCCCCTGTCTACTTCCCAGGGAAGAGGCAATAAAGTAGTACTTTAGTTGCTTGATATTTTTATGAGCTGCAGTTACAAAGTTAAGTTTAACTTAATCTTGATGCATTTTACCTCTCCTGTTGTACTTGACCTCTTTGGGGATCACCTATGTCTCTGTTAAGCCAGGTCCTCTAACTGTGTAACAGCTCTCTCAGTCTATAAACACTTCTAATGAGACACAGGGACTGGGGTCAGAAAACTCCCTTCTTGCCCACTCTATCTCCCCTTCCATCAAGAGGTCTTCCTGTAAGCTGCTTGTGTAGCCTTCTCTCTTAGGCAGCTTTAAGTATGTTGGTGAATTATATTTTTTGATACTTTGTGCTCAACAAATGAAAGTGGATTTCTTACATCTCTAATATACTGCACCCTGTGTAATCTCCAAGAGGTGATGCGGTGAAATCCACATGACATTCTGAACCGTTTGAAGACATTTCCTTAGCGTTGAGGGTAGTGGGGGGAGGTAATGTACAAGCAGAAAATTGGGAGGAGGTTGCTCACTGAAATCAGGGCAAGTCTGTGTGCTGCCTTGGATAGACTTCAGTTCAGCCCTTCATATTTTTGGTTGTGACTCAGTAAACATATAAAGATCCATTAGCAGGACTGAAGACAAAAGCATTATCAGATGTCAAAGACAATAATTTTTCAGTGATGAAAAAGAAAGAATGTACATATGGTGATGAAGATGAGGGGAAGAGGCCATCCAGAATGTCCTCAGCAGAGTATGTGCTACAGTAGATTAGATTAGGTTTTGTGTCTTTACATTTATTTTTTCCTTAATGGCACTGAACTTGTTCAAGAAGGTGCATAAATTTATTGTGATATATGCCATTTGTGAATTTCCTTAATAGAGAAATTGCTTTTTTCCAGTACTCAAAGGTCAGCTTGACATTCAAACTGAATGCAATTCGTTAGACATGACATGAGACTAGTCAGTATGGTATTATAGTCTTTCACATCAATTTCCATGTGTCATTATTTGCAGGTTTGAAAGTTGTTCAGTACAGTCAAATCTTGGTAAAAGTGATTATCTCTTTAGGATGATGTTTATTTGAAATTTTAACTATATCACTAAATAAACAATAATAAACTTAATTTACAAATTAGCAGTTTTAAAGGGGGGGAGGAATCTGATGGAATGATTATGATTGGAAAAAATAGCCTGAAGATAGTGGCTGGTATGGAGACATGGAGATCTCAAAATATAAAACAAAAACTGACGCATGACCCGTATAGAGAGAGAAAACAGTTTTTTGGTTATGGCTGTGAAGTAGCATAAAAAATGAAATGTATACATAAATGGGTATATGCACCAATCAGTTCCTTGGACTGTCCTGATGGGTTGCTAACAGGAAGCTTGCAAACACTTAATTTTCACATCTTGCGTATTTATTGAATAATATGAACATTTCCATAATAGATTATCTGCAGCCTAAAAGTAATTGTAACTTTGTTACTCATGGTAATGAGCATTTAGGGATCAAGCCCTTGCAGGTGCTGTCTCCCGTGCAAAGGGAGGCTGAGGTCTCAAAAGATGTCAAAAGAACTTAAATGCTACCTTCCTCGAAGTATGGACTTCGTTGTCTGTGCCTACGAGGTAAATCAAAGCCCACTGCGATCATGGAAAAGGCTGGAAAAGGGAGATAAGAAATAGGAATAAAATAGTAGATGTGCTAGAGCAAATAGAAGGTAACTTAGGAACAACTCATTTTCATGTACTTTAGGGAAATGAATAACTAAGTATGAATATTGAAAAAAGGAAACACGATTTGGAACAAATGACTCATTTCGCACTAGGAGTTCAGCATGGAGCCTTTGCTCTTGCCTGGGTGCACTGAAACCACCTCTAGTGGGAATGACTGCGGATGATTTTGAAGCATTTATGTGCACACAGAAACACGCTGGTGGTGGGGGGTAGCGTCTCAATGATGTGGATTAATGAACTGGCTGAATAAAAGCAAGCGTGCTCTTTATTTTTCGTGGGAAATGCTCAAGGGGAGGCTTTTGAGATGAGAATGCTCCAAGCAATTTTGTTTTGTTTTTGTCACTATTCAAAAATGTCATAAGCTCTAAGTTTTTATGAGCTAAAGGTTATTGTGTCAAGGCAATTGAGAAGTATGTGAAGTCGGTGCAAGGGTGCTGTGCCCAGCCATTGAATCTGGCTTCCTGTTGATGATTTATGAGCAGGAGCATTTCCTCTGCAGTTCATACAAGTGGGAAGGTCTGTGTGTCTGCACAGAGGTGCAGGTTTCCCTCCTCCATCAGCCACATCCAGCGGACCTCTTCCCTCTTTCCCAGATTAGTTAAAAAGGGAGATTATAAATGGAAGTATAATGGATGGGAATTTTCATTAGCTATTGATTTAAAAGTTTGATTGCCCTCGTAATGTGTGGAGCCCAAGATCTTCATTTTTACTGGATCTTCAGGGTGAGGTAGCTCACCAATTTCACAGTCAATGTGGAAATAATGAGCCTCACTGACGCTGGAGGTTTCAATCCAGCCAGGTTTAACTTTGGCCCTTTGAACTGGGGAGGTGTTAGGAGCGCAGCCTCGTGCACTTAGCCTGGTTTGACATTTTGTGTGGGAGAAATGGTTTACTAAATTCTGTTCCAGACAAGATTAAATATTTTAATTTTCAGGGATGATTGGGTCTGGGCTTTTGGGACCACCTCTAATTTTAATTAAAAAACAAACCCAAACCACTCTACCAGCAGAAAATATTAGTCTAAAATTATGTGAAGTTAGTCCGGGGGGGGATGAAGGGGGTGGGTCTGTTTTAAAATGGTGAGTCTTTAAATGACCAGTTCTTCTGTGATATGCTTAGTTTTAGATACTAGATTACATACTTCTTTTTTTTTCTTTATAAAAAGGTTACACACTTTTTTTCTTAAGAAAAAAGAAGTCAATTTAAAACCTATGTAGAAAAGACATCTTCCTCAGGTGCCAGTAGTTGTTCTGTAAAACACAGCCATGATACTTTATAAGGGGCAGTTCTGCCATGATATTTCTTACTGTGTTATGCTTCACTTAGAGGGTGGGCTATCTCTCTATACAGGGAAAGATGATGTTTTTATGCAAAATACAGTGGTCTTTCGGACCTGAATGGGTAAAAGCAAATCTTTTTAGAGCCTTATCAGGACTTCCTGTGAATGAGTTCATAATCTCCTGCTTATTGTTATGGAAAGTAAAGTTCAGAGACTAATTTATCCACAATGAAAATATAATTTCCTGACATTTTTTGGCAGCAAAATTTGTTTCGGGATTATGTTCTTCTAAAGAATTTAGGGTGATGACAAAACTAAGATGCAGAGGTTTGGGGTTAATACACTCTTTTTTGATGCAAATGAACAGAAACTTTTAACAGACACCGAAAACAGTCCCCATCCTGATTTATTGAATGAGAATTAACTTTGACAAATTCAGAATCTCAGAGTGTGATTTGACCTTTCCCACATATGTATGTGTTAAATATAAAGTCTATTGTCAAATGCAATCAGGAAAGGAGTTCCCAAGACTATGCAAGTAATTTTGGGTAAACAACAAGGTGAATTATGTAACTAAATTGGTTCAAGTTATCATGAATGAGATTATGTCTGATAGACAAACCTTAAAATATGCATAGATAATATTGTTTGTCGTGCTTCCCAGGCAGAATTTTAAATGTTTTACATTACTATTGCTATTTATAGTATCTCACAGCAGTGATAATGGCTTTAATGTTATCTAAGTTCGGCCAAATATAGTGATCTCTGTGCTATAAAAGGAGGTTTGAAGTCCTCTGTGAAGGGATAAAGGTTGGCTTTGTCATTGAAATTCCTTTGATGAACTGTTTCAAGAAGCTTATTTTAGGGCTGGCATCCAAGCGTGGTGAAAGTGACAGTTTCCTCTCTTCTCCCCTTCACATAATTCCCATGAATCATTTACTCAACAACATTAACCTGATCTCGGTGTTTTTAAACATCTTGACAACTTGAACTAAACCATTTGCAGAAATGAAACAGTCCATTTGCTTTCAGCTTTGTAAATCAAAAACATTTTTAACTAGCTTTCTGATTTTATTATGTTCTAACACCAAAAATTGTCCCCTTAAAAATGACCAAATAGTTGCACTTGTGAGTGCCGAGTGTCAGGATATTCAGACCAGCTGTGACAACTTAACCTCTTTGCCTTCTAGGCATCTTGATGCTTAATTAGTTGCTGATGGAAGTGTGTTAAATTCTTAGATTGCAAGGTGCTATGTAATTGTGTGCTGTGACATTTGTGAAAATTTCAACTAAGCAACTATCTTTTTCCTCCCTCCTCCCGTTGTCCTCGCACTCAGGACATCTAGTCTTGCAATGCTTGGTGTTAAAGGGCTTATCAATAGCAGTACAAAGCTGAGCTCTGATCGCAGCTAGTAGGAGGGTTCCCAGGATGTAGCTGTAACTGGACATTTTAGTGCTGGGACTTGCCATAGCGATGTGCTGTTGAGTGGTATATTCTTTTTGCTGAGTATAGGCATGAGGCTGTTTTTTCTGGCTTGCTAACAGTACCTTTTGAAATGCTAAATGGGTTTATAATGACCCCAAGCCCGGGTCAGAGAAGGGGTTGCCTTTGGAAGTAGTTATGCCAATGGGCTGATTTTGTTCAGGAGCTCATCCTGATTCTCTTTTCATGCTTTTCCATGAGAGGTTGCTGAAGCTAAGCAGAAACCAGATTAATTTTACCATCTTTAATAAATAAAACTACAGTATGGCATGTATAAATTTCTGACAGTTCTTCCATGGCTTTTTTCAAAGATTCCCCAGATCTCTCATCTCAGCCAAAGTTTATGTAGCTTTAATTTCTATGGAAGGCCTCATTGCCAGGAAAGGACAGGAGCAGTAACTGTTTTTCATACTTAGTATATAATCCATCTCCTTCCATGTCTTCTCCCCTTTTGTGGCAGAAGGCAAAATGAAAATTGATGGTTTATGTTTGAAGATGAGGAAGAGCAGCCGGAAAAAGGAGAAAGTGCAGGTTTTATCCACATCTTGCTTCCTGGTACTGCTCTCCCTGCCAGTCCATGAGCTTCGGTCTCCTCCCAAAATGTGTTCATGGGTCGATTGGTTGTCTCTCAGCATCAAGTCTTATCAAGCTCTCTACCTCCTTTTTTTTTCATTCGAGGCATATGCCCACAAAGCAGTAGAAGGTTATTTTTGCAGGTGTGGGGGGGAACTGTGTGGGTTTCATGTGGGTTCAGGGCCCCCCTGCATTTAATTGCTGTAACTTCTGGTTGAGGCTGTAGGCTGAGAAAAGTGAGTAGGAGGGAAACGATCAGCTTTCCCACGCCTTTCCCCAAACGACAGCAGTGAATTTTACCTACACGGGAGCTCTTCTATTTCCCTGTCAAGAGCCAGCTCCTGGGAACTTCACATGTGTCTGCCTGGAGTGAATCTTGGCTTTTTCATTTTCCAGAAAAATTAATGACTTTTTTTTTTTTTTTAAGTTAGCAATAACTTTGAGGAAGTGTGGAAGTAGGTTTCACCCATGGGTGAAGGTGAATTGCTCTGCTCTTACTACCACTAATCGCTTGATTCTTCCTAGCCAATTTGTTGGTTTTGAGTGGAAAAATCAGTATCTTTTGGAGAAAGGTGCTTAAGCTAAAATCCACATCTAAAGGAATTTGCTTAGTTTGCATCCATTGTTACACCTGAACTTGACATCAAAGCTGTGCAATAAGTGTGGCTGTTAATATTAAAGGGGGTGTTTCAACCCAGGATCACTCCCTTTTTTCAATACATTTGCGTTGATGGTTCAGTCTTGAAAACTTTTAAGCCAAAGAATTGAGCAGGTTTATATATTTTATCAAATCTACTTCTTTGTGCATGTGCACAGCACCCTTTAAGAGTAATAAATACATACTCACTTGTTTAAGTATTCATCTGATTCTCTGCAAATCTTTCTTTTTGAACTGGGAATATATTGTGATCTTGGTCCCTACTGGGAGCTCCTGGTGTCTTCAGGAGCGTGAGAGAGCCTTGTACCCTCTGAAGAACAAAACAGATAAATAACTAGCTGCAAGGCACCCCGCTGGATGCATTACTTAAACACGTGTGTTGTGATAAAGATAACATCCCAAAAGTGCAGCATGCCAGGTGACTGCAGATCTGCAGCCACCAGCAAGCTATCAGCAATTAGGAAGGGCCTGTGATGTATAATTCACACCCTGCTATTCTGAGTTTACACAAGGGTCTGTGAAGTTCACAGGGTGATGGATTGAAGAGTGTTAGATGTTTTAATGATGAAATACTGTGAATAGTAATTTGGAGAGAATAATGAAGGTCCCTGCAGAAGTTTACAGAGCAGCATTTTAACTCATCAAGGTTATTTGAATTCTTTTTTCTTCAGTAGTATTAAAAATAAATAAAATTTTTAAAAATGTAAGTCTGACTGCTGATTGGCCTGATAGTAAAAGCAAATGTATCAATCTTATAGTAAAAAAATGCATCAAATTATGTTTATTAAACTAATCCACCACCAGTCTTCTGTATTCTGAAGTTACCTTGACAAGGAAAATTGAGTCTTCTCTGACCAAAACTTTACTTGCTTGTAGAGACTTTTTTCCTCCTGTAAAGACTTGGTTAATTTTCAGTTAACAAACTACTTAGTCATGTAGTTAACATTCAAAGTGGTTTTAAGAACACTGAATTTATATAACATTTGAAGAGGTTCTTGTTAAAATCATCCTACCTTTTTGCTTCCTCTTTAGACTATAATGACTGAAAAGGAAAATCAGTTAAACTTTTTTATTCAGTAATGCACTGAACTTTGCAAAACTATTTAAAGCCCTCTTAGAGAAGCTCTAAAACAGAGGCACTGTTTTGGATGGGGATAGATTAACTTCTCTTGTCTTATACTATATTTATATCCCTCAACAATTGTTGCTAATTTGTGCATCTGTTCTTACTGGTTTATATATAATTTTGACACTGGATAAATTATGAAGAGACAAAAGCTGAAACCAATTAGGGGAGAAGAGCTCTCGAGTGGTCTGGTATCCTGTGGCTCAAGTTAGTGCATTGCTAACTTAAGTCTATGTTCTCCAGTAACTGAAAGTCATAGTATATGTTTTAAACCGCATCTTTTTTAGTAATTTCGCTTGATACTAAGTGGTTAAAAAGTTAGGGAGAGGCTAATACTGACTGTGCAGACCACATGATTCCATAAATGGTGTTTCTATAAGAAAGCAGGCTAAGAACAGGTCACTTCAGAAAGAGAGCTAAAGAAAATGAGAAGTAACAGATGACTGCACAAAACAGAAAAGGAAGGAAAAGACCAAAGAGATTAAATGAATTTCAGCACACACACCCCGCATTGACAGGGCGTTGGCCTTGTGGAATGATAGAGGTGCTCTTTTTAGAAAATTGAGATTTTTCTGCATCCATTTATGTTTCTGTTACAAAGCCCTAGAAAGATGGACACAGTTTTAAATGGTGAGAATGAGGACTTGGAAGCTTGCAAATAGTTTTCAGAAATTGGAAAGAAGTGTATGTGTGATAACCTTTAAGAGGCAAAAAAGTACAGTAGTGTAGGTATTATCTTCCCTGATACCATGGCCGGCAGGGATCTTTGTCCATGTTTGCTGTATGTGTGTTTGGCAACTGTCTGAGCCTCTCAAAGGCACTGAGAAATTCTAAGGATGTTCTTGACCAGTAACCATGTCCCTCTTTGAGCCAAACTCCTAAATGAACCTCTTAAATATATAGGAGGATCATTAGGGTTTGAAATCAGCTCCCTCAGCTCCAGTTCTAAGCCCCAGGGGGTCAAACCCAAAAAACGTAGTGCAGTGACAGCTTGTGAAACTTGGATCTCTGTGACGTATCAGCAAAATTTTCTTCCCTAGACTTGTGTTGCAGACACCTCTCCAGTAAGTGGCATGCAGAAGGCTGAATGATTGTGGCTTTGTTCAGTTGTAAGATCATCTATATATGTCTGTTTGTCCCCATCAGTAGCTGTGCAGAGCATCTGGAGGCACAACTTGCCCTCCCACATGAAGGGGAAGGTTGAGTGTGTGAAGCAGTAGGGAATTTTCCGAGCAGAGGTATAGTCATGACAGTTTTTTGATCCACCATGTCAGCCAATTTGTCTGGGTTTTTTGTTTTTGTTGTGGTTGGTTTGGGTGGGGTTTTTTTAATTTTTTTTTAACTTCCTTTACAGAGTCTGATAATACACTGGCTCCATTTCCTGCTCGTTGTGGGGAATGTGTTACTAATAGGAGGTTAATAGGACAATCCTCCTCCTTCTGACAGCTACTTAATTTCTGTTATCTCCAAGGCCTGGCAGACCCATACATCAGTGCTGGATGCAGTAGTAGTTTTGAGAGATCCTTTGTAACATCTTGGACAATGACAGAGATGAGAGACCTATGTTGTAGAGCTGATGGGATATTTGCAGGCTGGGAAGGTAGGCAAAAAAGATGGAAAAGACCAAAAAACCTTGGAAAGCATGGAGCAAATTTAGCAATTGTTAGTAATGACTGGAGGAAAGGAGATGAGAGAATGGAAACCAGATGCATACAGTTTTAGATAGTGGACAGTTATGTGCCATAGCAGTTCTGGTGGAGAGCTTCCAATCCTGGGAGCATACACACCAAAGCAGTGCTGCTTTCTGCCATGGCTGTTTCCAAAGAATGAGCTAATAAGAATCAATTTGTAGAACAAAGCAAACAAAACTTTGGCTTCTGCTCAGGGGAACTTGAGCAATTCTAGTTACAGATCAGGCTTCAACAGAAGCCAAGTGCTGATCCATAAAAGTATAATTATTCTGTTTCATTTGGAACCTTTTGTTCTGGATTGCATTCAAAACTACTGTAAGCCCCTTTGTGAGATTCTTTTTCTTTCCAGGCAAGAGAAAAAGAGGCCTTTTGATTTAATAGTTCTACTTTGTTTCAATTAAAAAGGAGAAAAAAATCCACATTGTCCTTGCCTTTCTTCCTTACAAATCTCCCCTTTTGCAGAATAGCGGCCAGCAGGTCATGGTTTAGGATGACAGGTCTAACATAGAGACAAAGTTGTATTACAGAATATAAATGGTAAGTGATACTGTGTTTTAAGATCCAGTACTCTTTCTCATTTTCAGCTGCAAACTGAACAAAATTTTGTTACTGAAATTGGAAGCGATTACAAATTTCTTGCAAAGCCCAGAAACCCTGAAATTGCAGATGTGACTTACCTGCTGAGCTCCTTTTCCTTGGAAGTATGTAGTGGTGGAAGGAGTAAATTTAATATGGTATCTGCTCTGAAAGCTTAAAAACAACTGAAAAAAAAAGGGAGAAAATAGTACTGGAGAACACTGTACAAAACTAAAGCTGTGTTTAAGGATGAAATGTGTGATTTTGGTCTCTGATTCTGAGAACAGCATAGGAGGTTGAAAATATTTGTTCATCTGCTATAAAATGGCATGTCTGCTGAGAATCATCCAGGGCTACACTTTTCTAATGCAGAAGCCCAATATGGACTATATTAGCATTTATTAGATCAGTGTATTTCACTTAAATACAAGCATTCACTGACTTATTTAAATGTCTTTTGTGGATTCTTTCATCTCTTTTTAGATTATTTTTCCTGCAGATTCAAGGATCATTTCTAGTGGAGGATCATAAAAGCTGTATTTTGTTGGCCTGTCATGTCCCGCAGCTTTATATTTTTCCATTATGTATATCAGACACAGCATTTATTGTATTACTAATAACAGAACATATTCTAAGTCATCTTGCTGGATAATGGGCACTGCCTAGAAACACCTCCTTGCATTTTTATAGAATCATAGAATCACTTAGGTTGGAAAAGACCTTTAAGAACATCAAGTCCAACCGTTAACCCAGCACTGCCAACTCCAACACAAAACCGTGTCCCTTAGCATCACATCGACACACACGTCTTTTAAATACCTCCAGGGAAGGTGACTCAACCAATTCTCTGGGCAGCCTGTTCCAATGCTTGACAACCCTTTCAGTGAAGAAGCACAACTTGAGGCCATTTCCTCTTGTCCTTTCACTTGTTACCTGGGAGACGAGACCAACCTCCCACCTCGCTACAACCTTCTTTCAGGTAGTTGTAAGACTCATTCTCCAGACCCCTCACCAGCTTCATTGCCTTTCTCTGAAGGTGCTGCAGCACTTCACTGTCTTTCTTGTAGTGAGGGGCCCAAAACTGAAGAGGGTATTTAAGGTGGGGCCTCACCAATGCTGAGTACAGGGGGACAATCACTTCCCTAGTCCTGCTGGCCACACTATTCCTGAAATCTTTAGTGCCTTACACTCTCAAACTCCTGTGTAAGCATGCACTGCCACCAGTCAGCCCCACAGAGGAGGTTAGGGCTGGGGAATGGAGAGGCTGAGATTGATAGTGATTTCTTTTATTTGTCTTGGTAGCAAGGCTGATTAGAGCCTGGCTCCCATTACAGAAACGTCCTAACAACTAGACCTTGAAGGCTCTGCCCTGCCTGTGCTGCAGAGGAATTGCACAGAAGGAACAGCAGGGAGCATGCAGAAACACGTGCTCTTTGTGCTGGGGACTTCTCGTGACTGCTGGCTGTATCTGCAGGGGGAATTAGTGCTACATTTCGGCTGGGTGGCCACACCAAACGGGCATCTTTCTGTTCCTCACTAAAATGAAAACCCATAGAAATTAATTAACTCAGTTGACATTCCAGGTGGCAGAAAGTAAAACACAGAGGTAGTGAAGATGTGAAGAGACACAAGTGGTAGGGCATGCTGTGCTCATCTGGGAGTGCAAAGGCTCGGCCCACATATGGTGTAGTTTATCCAGATTCAGTTTTCCCATGTGCCAGAGGGCCTTTGAGGCCACATCGCCTAGGAGAGGCCCTCACTGAAGAAGGCGTCCTCATTCTCTTTTGTTAACTCTGTTTCTTTTTTTTTATATAAAAGAATCAAACCCCGGAGGAGCAGCTTGAATCCCACTGTCCCATGTCACAGCGCACACCGTAATCAGCAGGGCAGAGCGGGCCGCTTGCTGTCTCTGCCTCTAATTATTCTGAGTATTTTATATGTAATGAGCAGCTGCAGCACGAGGTCCTGAGGGCACCCCAGTTCCCAGTCCAAAATAGCCTGTTGTCCAGTTCAGGCTGGATTCAGGCAGAGGCAAAATTGGATTCACATTTTCTCACTTCTCACGTGAAGGGTCTTAAGAGTCGGTTTCCTTACATTCTCACTCCATTTACTCATATATATAGAGCAGGTATTTGCATAATACTAAGGAATCAGGGATACAAATTTCCGTGTACATTCCTGTCCCGTAAAGATGTGCCAGTCTATTGTCATGGGCCAGTGGTGTTTTAGCTGGCAGGAATCTGGGCTCCCAGCAAAGATTTGGCTACTGCCATGTAGCAGGCAGCGCGGATGTGGTAGGGATGTTCTTAAATGCTGGACACATATCCTCTTTTATTGCAGCTGCTGATTTAGTCTCAGCCCTGTCTGTATTTCTTAATTGAAAAAAAAAAAAAAAGAAAACCAAACCAAACCCCAGTGAAGTATTCCTGTAAGATGCTTTCATGACGCTCAAACTCCAGTGAAAATTTATCTGCTGGGTTTTCTAGCCTCAGTGGTGCTTGATTAACCACAGCAAGTCTGAAGTAATCAGGAGGGGCAGAGGCCAGTGGGATGCTGGGGATGATTTGCCTTTGACTGCTGTTAAGTTTTTTTCTGGCTCTGTTTGTAAGGATTCTGGTGGCTGGCTGTTGTCAGCAGGATTTTTTTTCAGTTGCATAAGGACTGAGAAAACAGTGTCTGTCTGACTCTTCCACAGTGAATGGCTTTCAAGTTAAGCCATGGCTGCAGTTATTGTGCTCTAGCTTGTGACACTATAAATAAAGTTATTAACAGCAATATGTAAATGGGTTTCTATTTTTGTGCCCTGTATTGTTTGCAAAATCTAGGGCAGTTATTCAGTAAGAATCATCTGCTATTTAGCACTGAGCCTACCAGCATTTGATGCTGTGTGGGCTGCTGCTTTTCTTCCCCCCCTTTCTTTCTTCCTTTGCACTGGCTTTTAGAATCCGGCTCCTTTGCAAGTTTGTTTATTGTGGTATATAAGAAATAGAGTAGCTGTTCTAAGCATTTTCAGGCTTCCGGAGAGTGGCTTGGTACTTAAGAATAGAGAATGGGCTCTTGATATCTGAACTATAGGAGCATTAAAAACGGCTACACAAACATCAAATACCACAGCTGCTATTTGCTTTAGTGCGCATCTTGCAAATTCCAGTTTGTTCAAAGATCTTTACGGTTTGTGTTTTGTTTGCATGCTCTGTTTCCTTCCGCTTCCCTCTCCATTGCTCCGGATCAGCCTGACAGCCTCAGGCCCTGCTCGGGCTGGAAACTTGTACCACGTTAATTTGTGCAGTTACAGTGCAGCCCCCCGAGGGACAGCACTGATATGTTGTTTTAGAAACCCTCTACTACAGTCATGGCTACTCCTATCTGGAAAAGCAAATTATTCTAATCCAAGGCATCTGTTTAGAAACCTGAATACATCTGTGCCAGGGACAGGAGCTCTCTTGCTGTTAACATGTGTACTCTAGAAGACATTTCACATGAGACGGTTTGTTCAAACTTCTTCCTGCTCTACAAGTGAATTTAACTCTGGCTTCCCCAAATCCCCTATGGGGAAAGTCCTGACCTGTTTGTCCTGTGACTCATTAGGCACAATTTTATTGCTGGCAGTGTTAACCTTCAGATGGGCATGTGTCCTCCATGGCACTTTAATTCCATTTCACGCGGCTTTGTGAAAGGCCACTGTAACGTTGGGACACCAGCAAGCTGTGTCTCCAGTTTCATTCCTTGCTTGAAGTAGTGGTTAGTTTTATGGTGTATGTATAACAGAGAAATATACAGAATTGTTTTGAAGTTGTGACACCCGCTGTTCTGAACTGAACTGCGTTTGTCCTTTCAAATGCCAAGCACTTTATTTCATTTTTTTTTGTTTTTAGTCTTCAAGCCAAAATTGCTGCTACTGTAGTGGCATAGAAAGTAAGCAGAAATTAGCTAGACTGGTTTTGCATAGATGTAGAAAGATCTGACACAGTAACTTTCCTCTTATTTTTATGGTCTGAGACACGTTACCATAATATATATTTTAAGTGGTCTCTGAGGTGGCTTTCTATGCTATAGAAAAGATCTGGTCAGACTCTATTGATTTTATTGGTATTAGTTCACTGGTAAACTAATAACTGTTTACAGGAACTTCATTTGGAGATGGTATTTTGTGAATATTGAGAGTAGCAAGCAAATGGCTTAGTGAAATATCTTAATGCATTAACACAGAAATTAAATTTTCCAATGGAAAATGCAAGAGAAAAGCCATTTCTTTATATGCATGCAGATCTATTATTCTGGTGGTGGCAATTACAGTAATTCTCTTGAAATCAAGTTAAAATTATATGCCTTCTTCATTATGAGAAGAAACCACTGATTGCAAAAATCAGGGGAGATTCAGTGGAAAGTTAAAGAAACTTACATCTGCAGTGGGCAGACCTGCCTCACCACGCTCTGCACTCAGCATCTCAGGAGTCGGTTTTGTTTTTTCGGATGTTCCCTGGACTCCTGAGGCCAGGATTCACATTCCTGCTTTGCCGTGGTTTTCCCACATGACCTTGAGCCCCTTTATATATTTTCTTTATATACCATACTGCTGGCTCTGCAGAATAGTGTGGTGTTGCTTTTCTAGCACCAATGACATTTTAACAATTGCTCAATGCCAGTTTGAAGACTTAATATGCTTAAGAAGCTAGAGATGCAATGGTCCATTTCATTTTATAAAGAAAGACATTTGAGACAGAGCCAGCCAAGTAACTGGTCACAGAGTCAAATGACGGGCTGCCAAAGATTAGACTCAAGGTGTCTTGATAGCTAGTATCTTGACCAACACAGTAAAACAAAAGTGGTGTAAATATTTTCTGATACTACAGTATATAATCAGGGTGCCATAAAGTAGATTTAACACTGCTTCCTATCTATAAAATAATGGACATCTGCAAAGTATTTGCAATATGAGGTATGTTAGGGGCTGAAGAGCTGCACAGAATTTAATATTCCTTGTTCAAGAATGATCTTTGCATAGAAATACTCATTTAGTGAGCTCACCTCTACTGCCTTCTAAGGGGGAATGCTTTTACTGCTGATATTGATTGTACAGAATTTCATTATATTTACGTTAGTTCTCCATGGCAGCTGGAGTTTTCTGTGTCACCAAAGGGAACCAAAGATAGATGTCAGCTCAAGTGCCATTGATCAATTGTGATGTGATGGTAGATCACATCTTAAAAAGGAAACAAACCCCTTAACAATAAACTGTAGCCCTTGTAAAGTTGGGAGAACTTTATTCTTGAGTTGAGGATATCTGTTCATTACTGTCTCTTATCAGGTAAGGAATATTAATATAGTGTGCAATAACCAGATAACGAGTTCAATATCCTGCAGGATTTTTTCCTTTTCATTTAATTCTTAAATTATGGTCAATCTCCCTTCCCACTGAAAACATCATGTGTTGTATTATTAAATTTATTATCAGGTTTGTTTGTTAATTAATAGCAAGTTGATTCCTCAGTTAATGAGCTGTACCATTTTCTTTGGCCAGCCATTTTGCCTTTCAGAATAACTAACAAAGGATTATGTCTTCATTTTAAAGTTCTTCTCCACTGATGTTGCATTGGTGTTTCTCAGATAAGTGGCCACTACAAAGTGTGCACAGTTAACTTTCTCTATATGCTTTGGGTCCATTTCTCTTTACAGTTTCATTGGTGTCATTTTAAAAACAACTGCTTAGTTATATTAAAAAATAGAGAAATGAGGAGTCAACTCATGTTGACTGTTCCAAAAAGGGCAGTAAGACTCATGTTCCTGTTCTTCAGCAATCAGTTTTCCCAGCAAATGGCCACTTCAGTATTATTGATCTGGTAAGTACCCAAACACAAATGGTAATTGTGTATACAGAATATTGCATCACTTGTCCATTCTCAGTTATCCATGAAGCAGTCTGTGTATTTTGGTACATATTCGCCTTGGGAAAATGAGATAACTATAGGGAAGGCATAGTTGCTTCTTGATGTTTTAAATTATGACACATATGTACTTATGTAATGTTTTCATTATGTAGTGACTTTACAGAGGGAAAACCCTGACTTACCAAAGTTGCAGAGTAAATAAATCACAAAAGGACAGGACGATGGGGAAGCTAGAGGAGAGAGTAAGGAAGCAGAGAGTAAGGGTTTGGTTTAAATGACTGTTGCGTGCAGAATTATTGTAGCTTTTTGGGTAGGGAGTACAAAAGCGTCGTTGTTTGACTGAATATCCATGATACCAGGGAAGAACAAACTGAATGCAATTTGCACAGCTATGAAGAGCTCATTCTTTCACCATCAAAGACAAAGACATGAGCAATATATAACAGAAAGCATCCCAAACTTCATTAAATGCAATTACTTGATCTCTATCCCATATGGCTAACCTGGGATATACATGGGAAACTATTAACTGTCTGTGCCAAAATCTATTACTCTGTTGCTTTCTCTGACAACTGATTGATTGCTGGCACACAGCCTCTATACAACAGGTTGTGTTTTATTTTAATACTTGTTTACTGCTGTTTCTCGCTGCTTCTGTGGCTTTGATCACTTTTGCAAGCCTTTCTGTCAAAGGAGGGCAGTGAGGAATACTGCCAGACTCTTACAGCTGTGATGGTAATGGATGGCCCCTTCTTGCAGAGTTCCCTTGGCTCTGTCTTCCTTCTTGTTGGTTTTTGGTAGGATTTTGACACAGAGATTGCTCTAATGCCAGAAAACAGCCTGCAAGAATGCTCATAGCAAAAAGCATGCCTGAAGTTTGAGAACCAGAAAATAGCATGGCTTTTCCTCTTTGTTTTATATGCGGTTCTGCATTTCAGGCTGTCTTGTGGGACAGATGAATCTGAGATTTATTTTGTTGTGGACTGGATCCAGCTAAGTTTGGACAGACCTGTCAGCTCTTTTGCACTGGTCAGGCAGACTCAGGTGAGTCCGGGCTTGCTCGGAGCCAAAGCAACACAGGTGGAGTCAGCAGTACACATGGTTCCTTTGCACCTTTCTGCAATAGGCCATGTATATCCTTCAACTTTGCCTTCCTAAACTTCCTTGGACTTGGAATGGATTTGGCATCTTTCTCATTTAAAAGCTTTTTCCCCTGACCAGGATAATAGGAAAAGTTTTCACATTCCCATCAGTCCTTTCTTAGATACATGAAAAAGGTCCCTCTTTCTTAATAAACCAAAATCTCATTTAGGCCACTTGGATTTCTTTTTTATGTTCAACAGACAGCGGCATCTAATTTGGCTTGCGATGATGGAGTAATAAAATTCCTTCCACTCATCTCAAATACATCTATAACACGCTCCACCTATATTTTGGCTGGTAGCCACTGCATATCTATCTTTATTTGTTTTGCCTTCCTCAAATAGTTTTTCTTCCCAAAAGGCTATTTATTACTCCTGTTTCCAGTGAAGAATCAATCTGGTTAAATATAGCCTGCTGAAATAGGAAAATCTTTTAACTCAAGACGTTTAGAGGGAGAGGGTAGCAAGTTTTTTAATGTTTAAAATAAAAATGAGTACTGATGCTGCCTAGCTATAGCTAAGTTCCAGTAACTGGGGTTGCTACTCATGCTTGTAAACTGCAAACCGAGGAAGGTCATGGAAAAACTTTTCCCTGTATGAGTGGTGCAGTCTTCCCCTTCTGCTTGGTGACCTCAGGATCTTAATTTCTTCTCATTTCCTGCATTGACAGTGAAGGACAGACCATAGGCATCGAAGTGGGGAGCACTGACCATGATGGAAAGTCTGGTGCCATTTTTCTCAGCGGCTCTTGAGCGCCAGCAGGGTCAGACACTCTCGGCGGGGTGCTCCCAGGAGCACATTGCTAACGCAGACAGAGCTGCAACCGCAAATGCTGAGTTTGTGCTGGAGATGTGCATCTCCCAGCTGAGTCCCCCAGGCAGTTCTGACCTCTGGTAGCACTCATTTGAGAGCAAATATGGGAAAATCAAGTAAAGACAGGGTTCTGCAGTTTATATCTGTGCAATGAGCCTTGCTGCCGTCACGCAGTGGCACTGCGGATGGCAGTCTGCACGTTGCCACCAGTGTCTCTGAGAGCCATCTGGTCTCCTGCTTCTTTGTCAGCTTTTACTCTGTCACCAGTTTTAGTTGGTATGGCCTTGCAGAGTGAACTTCTCAAATACGGGATGTAGGTTTGCTTTACATTTTTGGCTACTTTGGAAGAGGGACAGGAGGCTTTTTGCCTTTTGCTGTAATGAAGAAGGTAAAAAGGCTCATGGTTTTCTGGGGGTTTGGTTCTGTAGGGTGTCCTGTGTTATTCTTTCTCTCTAAAGTATCGTTTTGCTTATCACAGCACTTGGGTTCATACGGGCCTTCTCACTCTCTTGAGCAAGTGGGAGCCAGCATGACTGATCATCAGATGGAGCACTGTCTCGGTGCATGACGGCATCTTGCTTCCCAAGGGGGAGCTGTGCCAGCTGATGTGTCACAGAAGTGCTAGGGCTCATTTGAAACTATAGGTGATTTCCAATAGCAAACCCATCTTCTCTGAAATGACCATATAAGTTTAGGAAAGACAGTGTATCTTTTTACTGTTGGTTTTTTGTTTTGTTTTGTTTTTTCCTATGACTGTAGGAAAAGGAAATATTTTAATCTTTGCTCTGTCTAGTGTCCTGCTGTTCTGGAGAACATTTTTTGTATCATTAAGGCTAAGACCTTAGCCTGTCGCATAGACATCCCTAGAGAGCAAGGCTGACATGCTGTTGCGACCTGAGTTAGTCTGGAAGTAGTTTGCAGCCTTTTCTGGACCAGTGTCACTCAGCACAATGCTCTGTGTGGGCCACTTCACCCTCCATAGGCGTGCTTTGCTGCCCTTGCTCACCTTTGTGCTGCTTTACCTAGACATGCTGCCTGACCACGGTCACTGTGCCACAGCTGTGAATTTGTCCTCAGCTTGTTTTGGTTTGTCCTTTTGTTGCTGCTGCTATAAAATTCAGGAGGGAAAGAGCATTATGAGATGTTCTTGTTCATGTTTCTGGAAGTTGAAATCCTTTTTGTGCATAGAGTCGGTAGGAGAGAGAGCACACAGAGGACCTCCTTGTTAACCCATCCCCAAGTGGCTACAGCTAGGAAAGAGAGACTGGGTGTATCTTGATGCCATGTCTATTTTATGTCATCATTCTAGATGAACTTAATACTATGTTTATGCCACTAGAGCTGGAAAATAATTTCTGGGCTTACTGTGCTGGCAGGGAATTTGCTTTTAAACAGATGTCCAAGTGTGAAAATTGACTCATTTACCAAACTGCTCAAGAGATGCTCCCACCTTGGAGAAACTCAAAAGACAGCTGAGCACGGTCTTGGGTAACCAGCTCTAGATGGTCCTGCTTGAGCAGGGGGGTTGGACAAGGTGACCTCCGGAGATCCCTTCCAACCTCAACCATTCTGTGATTCTGTGAAAGTGTAGTTTGATGTTAAGGGCTTGACCCAGCCTGTCAACTGAGAGTTTCGTCATCTTCATCTTCATCCCAGTCCATCCTTCTTCTTTCTTCTTCCTTGTTCATAGCATGACTTAATGACATGCAACACCAATAGCAGTGGATGGTGTTGTAAAATAACAGTAGGACCCTGAGACGCTGTCCTCACCGATTAGCCTAGTGAATTCACTAACAAGGGCAGGCTGTGTCTACAGCAAATGGCTTTCTCTTGTTGCACCCTTCCTCATGAACACAAATTAATAAGCTTGTATTTAGTGAACAATCTTTATTTTAATATGGTACATTAACTTTTTCTTCTCTTGTAGGTAGCGTTCATTGCAGTAAAATACTGTAGCTTTGATTCACCTGCAGTCAGATGCACTTTGCTGTTTTTATAAGCCATAGAAGCTCACCGAGTCTGGGGTTTTGTTCTGTTTCCCATGCACTGCCTGTGGTGTTCAGTTTCCAGTAACACATGGTGTTTATATTCATGACTGGCATTACCGTTGTGATGGTGATAGGGTTTGTGTTTCTTGCCTTGCTTGATTTATGTTGTGGCTGGCGTGCATGGCACGCACATGTCTCAAAATAGAACACGACTGTTTTTTTGTTTTTACATTAGAAGCACTGATGATTTAATTTAGCGTTTTGAATAATCCTGCATTTGCAGGGAAACCTGGCTGTGTCGTGTCCCCGCTTTGATAACTCTATTAGCTTCAGACATTTAAGACTGCACTTCAAAATCATTCTCTATAGGTGTGTGTGGTTTTTAAATGGCTCGTGGGTTTCCTGCTTCCCACCTTGTCCTTAGCTCTTCCTACTCCCTGCATCGTTCTTTGCTTTCTGCCAAGGTCTCTCCCCTTCCTTCTTCTTGCTAAGAACCTTCTCCTTTAGCATCCTGTGATGCTTCTGCCTCAGGGTATGTTAGCAGTGCAGTCACAGCAAGGACCACCTGAATTACGGGAGCTAGTTTTAAATGGCCTGCAGTGGTAGGACCCAAGGTGCAGTGGGATGGAGCCGAGCACAGACTGTGAGAGCAGCCCAGGCTGGGCAGGCTCACGCTGCTGATCTCTGGGGCGTTGCTCTGAGACTCCTGCTGGTACCTGAGCTACCTGTCTGTGTGTCTCTGAACTATTCTGTGAATGCATTACCGACTGAAAAATGGGAAAACAGCTCAGCGCTTTGGGAATTTTCTTCTCTTGGCTCTGCGTCTTAGCTCTCTCTATTTCACCTCACTCTGCCTTTGCAGCTATGCGAAGCACTCTGTAAAAAGCTTCTAGATGTCCTGCTCAAGGAGATCTTGCAGTCAGTCTGGTGGTTTTGGTAAGCCCTGGCAGAGGGCTGGCATCCCGGTGGCGGCAGCAGCTAGAGCTGTGTGTTCAGCCTGCCCTGTGCTGCCCATCAGCCCTGGACTCTTGGAGTCAGCAGGATCCAGTGGTACAGGGATGCTCCAGTCTGTCCATCCTCCTTTCCTCCTCCCCTGCCTGGGGCTTGGGCGAGAGCAGGCAGGTATCACGCTGGTCCCTAAGCAGAGGGGAGGATGGCAGGATCTGGCAGCTACCCAAGTGCCTTTTCATCTTTCTTCCCTGTCAGCATCGTGAGCCACATAGGGCAAGAGGCCCAAAACAGATCTTGCCTTGTACAGCTATGAAATCTTGAGCCAGTCCTTGCTGGAAATAGGAGCTGAAATAGGAGATTAGGAAAGTATTCACCTCTACCCTATAACACAATTTGTGGTACTTTTCAACCAAAATTAAACAGAAATAATTTTTAAAAAAACTTATAAAATGAAGGATAACTCCCCTTTTCTTCTTTGTCTTTCCCAGAAATAAACCATTTTTTTGTCTTTTTTGAGGTCATACCCTGGTTACTGCTGGACAAAACACAATCAGATGGTAAATCTGAAGGCAGTGACAGAGTGGAAAATATATCAAGAGCTCTGAAGCCATTACAACATTTTAATTACATGCTAAACTGGCTGTTCCACAAAGCAGTAGCCTTCCAGATTGAGGGACTGGGACCCAGGGCTGATAATAGTTCCTGATGCCTATGCTGCAGATTGTGTGGTCAATCCCTTCCAGTCAGCTTCATCTAATAGTGCTTTTAAACCACTGCCTTACTTATCTCATGACATTTTATAGCTATAATAATGATTTCATTTGACCTTTTGTTGACCACTGTCATTTACCCCACATTTTGGCACAAGGAAGACCTATTACTGGCATTGTGCTCCCACCAGCAAGGAAATGCCTTGTCCTCTGAGAAATAGTTTGGCTTGAGTTGTGCCCTTCATCACAATCATCCATCACCATTGTCCTTTAATAAAACTTTTTCATTGCTAAGCATAGTTTGACATGAAAGACTGAAGTGTGGAGTGAGGATCTAAGGGTAATGGGGAAGCTGTGTGTTTAAACTCTAAGGCTCCTAGTCTGGATAAGATGCACTGGCAGGACTGGGACATGTTCCTGCAACGTCACTGCAAGTGTATTGTGTGTTTAAGGAGATATAGCAGTCTTCATTTTTGACTGAACACAGGCTGAAGATCATGTGCTGTTCCCTAATGGCTATTGTAAGAGAAATCTGCTTTTTTCCTAGTTGCTTCTGGGCTGTTGGGTATTTTACAGGGAGAAGGGTGAGTTTAAGTGTTACTGGGGCTAATAACAAAAGGAACAGAAGTGGCATGGCACAGCACCACATCCATGGGTCCCCATTCCTCCCTTGTGGGTCATTAGCAGGGTTGGGAGTGATAAACCTGGTTGTTGTCTCTGCTGCTGGAGCTGCAGTGCTAACAGAAGTGTGTGGAGGGAACAGATTAGGCAGGAGGAGTAAAATGTGATTTAGTGGCTTTCAGAGCTCTCTGTTGAGAGCAGAGGACAGAGAGGCTTCAGGCTGGGTTCCTGTTTTCAAGGGCTGTTTTCTCTGGCAGTCGTGTGCTCTTCTTTCTCCAGTCTCCTGCCACAAATGTATTTTTCCCCTCTCTGTCTTCAGTTCCCAGATCACTGGTCCTCTGCCATCTCCCACATGGTCCTTTCCACACCCTGATGAGGTTTTCCATTCCCTGTAGCCCATGTGTCCCAGGCAGTGTCTTCTCATAGCTCAGTGGGTTAGCTTTTTGGCAGAGCAGGTCACACAGCTGTCTCAAGCCTGTAATGGAGTATGCTCAGGTGCTGCAACAGGTACATATGTTATTTGCATAGCTGGTGTGGAAGAGGGACAAAAGGATGGACCATGCAGATAGATGACATTGATGTTAATCACAAAGTGTGCTAAAACTGAGTCGTGCAAAGGACTCAACATGAAATCAATTCTGAGTAGGTTTTCATATAAAAGAGCAAAAGGCATGTGCCAGATAAAGCTCTTCCTGTTATTGCCAAGAGTCATGTCCGTGTTCAAGATTGAGAAGAGTCTTGAAGCATCTAAAAAAATACTTCCAATTCATTCCTTTACTTTAGATAAAACCAAAACTTTTTTTTCCTTGACTTTCCTCTCTAAAATTATCAAACTGGCCTTGTTGAAATTGTTTCATGCATCCCTGTTCCGTCAAACAAAACATTCATTCAGAGAAGCATCTCATGTAGGAAATGTTGGCTTCCTAACAGGGGCATCAAACAATGTTAACTATCCAACATTGCTACTGGCTCATGTGCAGAACGCATTTCTAAGTCTTGTTGTGCAACCTTGCCAGGTTTTATTCTCATAATAAACCCTTTTGTAGCTACTTAGAATTGTAGTTTCCTAGAGCTCATTCAGAGCTGCATGTGGAGCTGCAAAGGTGCAAGACAGGGATGAAAATGAAGGAAATAGTAGCTGAATTTGGACAAAGATCAATTTGCTGGTCACCCATAGAAGGTTTCAAGTTTGAGAAAATGTTGTAATCAAGTAGCTTCAATTTGAAAAGGCATAAATCTGTGCATAGGTTGGTTCCATAGGTCTCTGCTGATTACTTGATTTGCCTGGTTGAAAATATTGCTGCGATTTAACTTCTAGGAATGTCTGATCCATTTGTCTGGCATGATAGTAATGGGGAAAGGAGGGAGCAACCTGCAGTCAATTATTCATGTTTATTGGGATGCTACGCTAGCACTAATTTTCAGAATCGGCATTAGGAGGCGGCTCAGGGCATCCCTCCGTAGTCTTTTCAGATGTACCCGTTGCTGTCTGAACATTAGAGTAGCCATTCCTCTGTACTTCTGTTATAACACACGGCTGTTACAACACACACAAAAGCAAAGAGTGTGAACATGTCCACAAGTGAGAAATTTGCAATTTGCCCCATGCTGGAAGAGGAACATGCTTGCAACAAGATACATTTTGTTACTGCCACAAAAATGGGAGACATTTCCTATTTGTACATTGCATATTAAATCATACTTAAGCTGCTTAGCCAGTAATGCAGATACCTCTAAGATTTCAGTTGGTTTCAACTGTATTTCTTTGGGAAGTTTACTTTTATTTGTAAATATGTGAAATCTTGATTTATTTTTTGTGTATTTTCTCAAGGGTTTAAAAAATGGCAAAGTGTATTTTGACAGGCAAAGTGTATTCAGACATCCCTGTATTCCTCTCTCACTTTTTTCTTGTGCATTTTAGTTTCAGTCTGACTAACAAAGAAATATTTAATGCAATATGTTTCGTTAATGATTTATTGGAGTCGAAATTTAGAAGGAAAATATGAAAAGCATGCCAGAATTGAAATGTGCTTCAGGATTTTTGCAAAAAAATGCTTGTGAAAATATTTTTGTTGCCTTTGGTTTTTGTCTGAAGACATTGCAGGGAATTCCAACTGAAAACATAATCTCTGCAATTTGCTTAAAACATGCTGGAGTTATATTTCACAAAGAAGAAACAATTCCAAAGTGCTTGTTATTTACACTTTTAATTTTTCTTACTATTCAAGTACCGTTTGATGCAATAATCAGCTTCAAAGACGAAATCAACCACTTGATAAATGTTCCAATATATGAGTACAGCTTATGAATTTTATATTCATATAAATGTGTGTGCATATATACATTTTGGACCTATATAGACATAGTCTGGTGCTTGTTTTCCTGAATAGTTTTTAGTTTAACATAATGGCTGTGTTTGATTGCAAACCAATATTTTCAATGTTGTAATTATCAATGAGACAGTGTTTCTAGTTTAAAAAAAAAAATAAAAATCTTTGCAGTACAACATTTAAATTGAATAATTGAAATCAAAGAATCATTATTAATACTTGTGGTTCCAATAATTGTGCTTTCAAAACAGTCCATGCTGCTTTCCCAGGGCTTTCCCGGTCTGACCTGGGTGGATGGGAGCGATTCGGTACCCCTGTTGCAAAAGCAGAGGTTTGCCTCAGTTGGCAAGGGCTGTGGGCTTGTCGTTCGGCAGAAGTTGAGCGATGCCTGCTTGCAGCCTTACTGAGAGGAGCTCCTCAGCGCTCTAGGTGTAGATTTTTATAGTGTTTCAGGGGCTAAGCCAGCTGAACAAATTTGCGGTACAAATGGGAGGTTTCATTTCTGTAGCTCAAAAAGTTGAACGGAAAAAGGAAAAAACAATGAGTGAGAAGCGTGTAGAGCTGGGAGATGAGTAGAGTAGAGTACATCAGTGTAGATTCCCTTCTGCAGAGAATGAAGAGCATAAAAGCCTGACGGTAGGTCTTCACCAGGACGGCCAGTGTGTTAGGGCACGGCCAGCCAGCCCTGCAGCGCCCGAGCCTTCGCCGCAGCAGCACGACGTGCTCTCGTGCCTGGCTTTGTGCCTTTCTAACACTGCAGGAGCGTGTCTGCCAGGCACACAGTACAGGGCAGGGGTTTTCTGCGGAAGAGTTAAGACACAGGCGATGTTTTTGAGCTGAGAGTTTGAGGAATGTGAACAAAATGGGTAAGTGTTGATTTTATAGCTCAGCTAATCTGGTCTTTGTGTAGGAGTGCCTTGTTGTTAATGATGGCTGATAGTATTATTATGCCACCACCAGCTCCCAGTGTACTGGACACGGGGCGGGGGGAGGAAAGGCTTGCTGGTTTTTTGGTGCTTTCTAATCTCTGGAAAGGATGAGGCCGTGCCCCTCAGGGCATTACGTGTGATAAATACATATTGTAGCATAAAGCAGCATTAAGGGTGCTCATCTCCTTGCTGCTATAGGGCTGGGACACCCCTACGTGCCTCCCCATCCCTGGACTTCTACCCCAGAACTTATACAAATATCAGCAACAAATTTTGTGACACTTTCCCCCCTCTCTCTTTTTTCCCAAGCATCCTCTTTGCAGACATCGAGGGTTTCACAAGTCTGGCCTCCCAATGCACTGCTCAGGAGCTGGTCATGACACTGAATGAGCTCTTTGCCAGATTTGATAAGCTAGCAGCGGTAAGTTTGCTATTATAATTCTGATATTTTTTTTTCCTGTTGCAAGAATGACATACTGTACTTGTTCACTGGATTTCTGTAAATATTCACTGCCCTAAAAGGCAAGCTATTGCAAGCATGAATATAGGCTGAATGCTTCTCTCTCCTTTATTATTATTATTATTTTAGGAAAACCACTGTTTACGTATCAAGATCCTGGGTGATTGCTATTACTGTGTGTCTGGGTTGCCAGAAGCAAGAGCTGACCACGCACACTGCTGTGTTGAAATGGGAATGGATATGATAGAGGCCATCTCGTAAGTACCATATTCCCCATGGAGAATTTCAAACCAGATAGGAAGTAGATTCTTTTTCCTGTTAGGTCTTCCTTACATTAGTAGCAAGGTAGCCAAACCAGGGAACTGATGCCAGCAAAAAAAGGGAGACCAGCTGGAACAAGGAAACAAAGTGCAGTAAAGGTTTGACAGCAGAAGGACAGACACTTGAGTCCATTACAGCCACGTGAATATCAGAGCTCAATCTCCTGATGAGAAAGGCAAAGGTTACTCTAATTACTGGAAGTCTCATTCCCAAAGGACGATATCAGTGAATTACAGAATTGTGAAATCAGAGGATTAATAATAACTTTATTAAAATTTCAGTCACTCTTCACTTATCTGTCTTTAAACCAGCTTTTTATTCACCTTACAATTCCTCTGCCTAAGGTCTGTCTTCTCTAGTTTAACTAAGCCTTCTCCATGTGTCCCTATGCCAAAAAGGTCAGATTCAAGACTTTCTTACTTTAGTTAAATTAATTATTGAAGAAAACCATTGGTGTAGCACAGA
>KZ506075.1:206851-221159 GCA_002844005.1 Limosa lapponica baueri | reverse complement strand
TACTGTGTACATTGCCCAGAAAAGTCTCGCTTTCTGCAGTAGTTGACCTGATGAAATCCAGAGACCTTGACACATCACTGTGCAATCCCCCACAAGGCTGAGTAACACCAGGATGTCTAGACTTCATTGATTAACTTCAACCCACCTTACCTTGAAATAAAGATGGAGCTGAAGTGCACTCAATGTTTGTTTACAAATAGCTCTTCAACAGCCTTTAAAATTTGTTTCCCACTTGATGTATGATGAATGCATTTAACAATCTTATCTCTTAATAAGTCTGGAAGGTGACTCTGTTCTCACTACCCCTGCTTCTACCCCCCACCTCCTCCTCCCCTAAGGATCAAGATAAGAGGTTTCACAATTAAGGTAACCAATAGCTACTGAACATTTGATTGCAGGCAACAAATAGCTGCTGAACCTTTGATTACGGGCTTCACCAACACTGGGCCCTGCCTGTAGGCTGATTTCATCTGTGCACAATAACAGCAGGGAGTGTTACCCCAGATCAGAAAGATAGAATTATATTTACTATACTGCTGGTATAAATTAACTTAAAAAAAAAAGAAGGAGGTAACAAAGGATATTTCATTTGTCCATAATGTATAACCAAACTCATTTGCTTGCTGCAAAGTCTGCAGAAAGTCACTTTCTCATCAACGACTCTACTGGGAGAAGTTCCCTGGTCTTGTTTCAGTAATGTGGCTTGGCTTGTATCACTCATGCAGCATGTTCTCCTTCCCTCCCCAGTGCTGTACCCATGCTGCAGCTGCTCTTGCCCTTGCAAGGGTTATGGCTGCAGCTGCATTTTCATTATCCCAGTTCCTGGTGCTTTCCCAAGTGTTGTGGTTGGAGCTTTTTCAGTTTGTAAGCGTGTCTTTCAGTTTGTAAGCCTATGCAGCTTCCCTTCACTGCTATAGAATATCTGCTTCTTGTTAATAAAAATAATGAATATCACTTCAGAGAGCAGATAGTGAAACATAAGATAGGAATTGTGAGGAAGAAGGAACTGTAAGAGGGTAGGAGCTGTTTCAACCAGAAGTCATCTCAAACAGTCTTTTAAGTGGCATATTACACTCTGAGGAGTGAGACTAGAATCCAGAACTCGTCTATCTTTAATCATTCATTTTCATTAATAACTAAAGCATAAATATTAGATCTGTGTTGATGTTAGGAAGTTGGGAGGACATACTTGTCCAGAGGATGTTATCTAGAAAGGACTAGATGAACCTGAAAACCAAAGAAGCTGAAACCTGATAAAGTACAACTTAATGCTGCAAGGAACTAGCAACTGTGCTATGAGATATAGGTGAATTTGCTTTTGAAACGTGGACATTCTGGGAATGATGTGATCAGCAATAACGAGAAGCAGAGTTCTGGTGGCCTCATCAGGACTTTCCCCTATCCACATTCCTAAATATATTTTCCATGCGAACAGCTCTTGAAGTTAACTTTTGCCCTAAAATGGCAAAACCCACAAAGTATTCCAGCAGTCATTTTGGGAGTAAGCAGAGCATCCAAAACCTCATTAAAATCAGAACTTGAGTATTTGTAGCTGCCTGTTTGGAGTGACTGCCATAGATGTGGTTCTCTGGTTTTGCTGCTCTGACTGCAGCTATAAGCCCTGTTCAACCTTTCCAACTGCAGTGGGGTATTTCACACACATATCATATGTCATCTGTGGAAGAGTTGATGGTTGGTGCCATACAGACAAATTAAGAACTCTGAAATCATTTCCTTTTTCTCTTTGCAACGTGCTATTACTCTTAATGAGGCTGAGTGCTGGCAGCTTATATCCAGCTTTGGTATGAAAATCAGAGACCAGCACTTTATTCCTTTTACTGTCCCAAGATTTATTTTTTTTTGTTATGAGTTCTCAACTTGACCATGAGTTCAGAGTTACATGGATTTACTCCAAGGGCTCCCCTTTCTAATTGGTACTTTGCTTGGCCAGCCAGGCCATCCAAGAGCAGTACAGCTGGTCTTTTTGGTTTGTTGTCCCGTTGATGTGGATGAGCAGCACCATGTGTATGCGTGAATAATTTAGGGGTCATTATGGATTTTTGTGTTCTGGGTGCGAGTTTCTGCCACTGGCTACAACCATGGCAGTTCTTAGTGATGTCCTCATTTCCCGTATCTCTTTTCAGATTAGTCCGGGAGGTGACAGGAGTAAATGTCAACATGAGGGTTGGAATCCACAGCGGGAGAGTTCACTGTGGGGTCTTGGGCCTTAGGAAGTGGCAGTTTGATGTGTGGTCCAACGACGTTACGTTAGCCAACCACATGGAAGCGGGGGGCAAAGCTGGGTAAGTTGCTTCATCAAAGCTGTCACGTTAATCCATGTGTTGTTTTGTATCTGATGTCACAGTAAGGCGTGGAAATGGGGGACAGAGGTTCAGGGAGTCTGTATGGCTGCTGTGCAATGATCTGTGCGTGTAGTGTTTTATACATGTACAAATGTTACCAAGGTTATTCTGTTCCATCTCTGCATGTCATTGGTTGCAGAAAGTCTACAAAATCCCAAGATGGGCCTATCCTTCTGTGGTAAGAACTGAATTCCTTCTCTGTGAAACCAAGCTGATAGATACAACAGAAATGAACAGGTCTGTGTGAACACTACCAGAGCTGGTCGCAGTTACAAAGAGATGTGACCATATGTTAACAGTGTTTGCGGAAGAGCGTCCCAGCTATCGTTGGATATTGTATGAAGCATTGTTTTAAGCCAGCCTTTTGTTTTGAAACATTCCTGTGAGAAAGCAGAATAGGTTCTTGTTTCACCGCTGTATGGACCAACTGAAGACTGAGTTGCTGCCAAGTTGACTCCGTGAGATAATTTTTCTATGTGCCTTTCCATCTTTTCTCTGCTCTGGAAGAAAGCATAAGACCATGGTACTTGATAGGATACCTCTACAAGGCACACTTGTACCACAGTGGTTGTGATACAGCAATACAGATACATGCTACAGTATATATTACATGTGCCTGCTGAGTACATGTGTCCTTGTGAAGGGCCTGCGTTTGCCAGAATTGTATATTTGCTGTGTGTTAGAGCAAAGTGAGTAAAAGAGTGTTTTGTATCTAAAGAGGTGCTTATAAATGGATGTGTAAGATGCTGAATGTGAACACCTCTCTCTTTAAGAAGATGCCTCCTGGCCTATTTACTTTAAAATAGATGAAATTCCTGTACTATATCTCTAAGAGTAGTGGCATGGCTAAATAAATTGGGTTTTATTGCTTGTTTGTTCCAGTACATGGAACCTGTCACTGACAGGAACTGACCTTTTAGGTGATAACTTTCCAGAGCCTACAAAACTTGTCTTGTCTTTTGTCTCTTTCAAGGCGCATCCACATAACAAAAGCAACCCTGAACTATCTCAATGGAGACTATGAGGTGGAGCTGGGCTTTGGAGGGGAACGCAACGCTTATCTGAAAGAGCACAGTATTGAGACGTTCTTGATTGTACGGTGCAGCCAGAAACGGGTAAGACCAAAGTAACTAATGCAGGTTTTAGATACTTTTAATAACTAGATGGTCTATAACACACCAAACTAGAGTGAACAGCAGCCTTTATAGATGAGTGAGTTGACTACCTTAACCTTTAGTGACAAAAATTCCTTCTGTTTCACTCTCCTCTTCCTGAAATTTTGCATGCATAGAACGGACCATAGCCTCCTTCTGCATAAGGTTTCTGCGCCAAATACTTTCTAGTTCTATCATAGAAACTGTCCTGACTTGGTTTCAAAATCATTTTGAAGAATGTTGTTAATATAGACATGTATTTTTTCAATTGAATTTGATACTCGTACAAGTTCTTAAAGCAATAGATTAAAACCACAAAGATCTTTTCTCTGTCAGATTACAGACGGAGGTGGTTTTGTCCACCTGATCACCATATTGCCATGAACATAAAGATTAGAGCAGTTCTTATCATTACTTTTCAGCCTCTGTTTCTGAAGATGGGGAAATCTGGCCCACTGTAATGGTGGATGATCACTGTGACAGTGGAATGAGATCATACCTACTGCTATAACACGGGTCAGGCTGCACAAAATAAGGCTATTAGAGCATTACTGACTTGAACTTGAGTCAAGTCAAACTCAAGTGGACTTCAGCCAATATATCTTCTTTTTGTGACACTGCCAATAACAGAAAAATAGGTTGATGTTATCACTAGTTTGTATTCTTTTAAATAATGGTAGACTCTAATAGTAGGAAAGGACCTTTTTCATCATCTAGTTCAGCCTAACCAATAATATTTCTCGAAATAATTTCTGCACTGTGGACACTGCTATTCACAGTACAGGCAAGCATATAAAGATTGGCCTGAATTGAAAATAATTTCAAATATTTCTGAATCTAAAACCCGTTAAACCTTTCCACAGCTGTAAATATGACTACCGTGAGATTGAATGAATTATTGTTTGTGACATGTTCCAATAGCATGGTTGATTTAAATGACTATAACACCTATACAGAAATACTTTGCTACCATTGCCTCATTTCCTGAGAGAATGGAAGCTTCAAATCTCCTTAATGGATATTGTGTAAAAAATCTCCAAGAAAATCCCTTATCATCTGCTAAAGAGAGAAGCTGATGTTTTGGTTTCTATTTGCTCATAAGATAAATCTCATTACCAATTGTCAATCTTCAAAAGAGGATTAGACCTTGCGGTGCAAGATTATTGTTTCTTGAGCATCACTGCCTGTCAGTGGGCCAGCTGATGTTTATACCTAAACCACTTCTTCTTTGCTGGGTAGATTTAAGAACATAAGCCAAAATACCCTTCTGGTCAGGCCCCATCTCCTGGGGTGGAAAAGCTATATTGACTTCTTAAATCATGCACTCACCAAGTTGTCTGCATGTTCTTGTGGAGAACTGAAGGTTTCTCTGGAGAGAACAGGAAGACCTAAGATCAGGATTCTGCTCCTTGCTGGTGTAGACAAAAAACTGAAAAACAGAGACACAGAGCCCTTGGGACTTGATTTCTTTTTTGAACACAGAGCTAGGAGACTGGACAGAGAGTCAGGAGAGATGTGGATTCCATTCCAGACTTAGATTTTGAGGAACTTACATCTTTGTGCCTTGATTTTCCATGGTAAAATAAAACGGGTTCCCCGCCTCTCGTTCTTTCATTGCTTTATATGTATTTATTGCAGCTCTGTTACACAGTGTAGCCCTTAGCTGAAGTCTCTAGGCACTACTATAATGCTGCTCTAACACGCTACATCCCACAGTAGCTAAGAATTGGGACATGCGCATGGCCTGTGTAATTATTGTGCTAAATGGAAACATAAAGAAACCACTACCCAAAGTCATGGATATTAGTGTTTAGAGTTTGAGGGGCTCCTTCTTCGCACGTATTGCTGCAACTTTCTTGTTCCCATAGCCATTTTCTGTCCCTTTGTGAAAAGTCTAAAGTTCTCTCCCTCTTTAAAAACTCATTTTCACGTAATACGAAGATCAGAAGTGAGAAAAGCTTTCTCTCATAGTCAGCTCAGTCAGTCTTGAATACTCTACTCGATGCTATGTGAAGTTCTAGCACTTCACTTTTTCATTCCATTTCCGCTTGATTTTAATGACTTCTTGTGATGTGTTTAGCCAGGTTTTCAGTTCAGTCTGTTCCAGTAATGGCCATAAAATGTTCACCTAACTTAGTAATGAGTTCCTATGAGTTGTGTCTGGGTTCCTGCTATCCTCACACACAAAGCACAGGATTTGCATTGACCTGAGAGCAGATGTAGAATTGACCCAAGTAACTGTTTGCCTGAGCTTTCCTCAGTTCACACATTCAGACTTGAATTATCTGAATATTCAGTCCATCAGCCATCGAAACCCAACAATACCAGGAGTTACGATGAATGTATAAAATGGAACGGCATCTGTTCCATACCCTTTCTGCTTACTGTTGCCATGGGGAGCCATAACTTTGAATTTCCTGTCTTTTTTTTTTGTTTATTTGACTTTTTCATCGTGTTAATGCCATTTCTTTGGCACAGAGTAAATGGGAGGAACATTTGTCTAGCATTTTTTGTTCCAGGAATTCAGCCTAGCTCCTTCTTTGAAAATGGGTTTTTTTCCTTCTTAGGGATGCTGTTAACTGGAATATATTTAGTTGAGTTTTAGGGGCAAAAAAAGCTGGATTCTGATCACTGAGTCTTTAAATTATATCCCTAGAGCTGAAAATGTAGTCCTTGTTTTCTATCTGGTACACAGAAGAGTTGCTTTCTATTGGAAGAGAATAAACTGCAAACTTTTAAAATCTAGTCTGTTTAGGTTTCTCTCTCCTCATCTTTACCTCCAGATCTGCTTTCACCTTCCTGTTTGTCCTGTCCTGTGACGCTGCTGCTCTTGTAGGAGCACTTGCCTGTGAAGAAGGCAGTGCTCAGATACCCCAGAGCAGTGCAGGAGTGACTTTATTACTGCAGTGTTATGTTCCCCTAGATACAAGTTTTCATGGGGTTTTTTTGAAAGCATAGGTCCAAAGTTCCAAATTTGTTTTCCTTGTGCTTGCTTTCAATCCCTTAAGCTAAGGTTTTGATAATTAAAATGTAAACCAGTCTTAACTGTGTGAGATATGAAGGGTGCCATGCATTTCATTGTAATGTGAACCTATACACAAACACATATACGTATATATATATAAAGTAATTCTTGTCACAAAATTAGCAGGCTCCACTGTAAAGGTCTGTTGAATCTTTTGCTGTGGTTTGTTTGCTCCCATTAGTGCTAACAGCTCTAAAACCTGGTTGCTCTGGTGCCTGGTTGCTCTGCTTGTCTGGTGTCTGCTGTCAGATAGCAGTTGTATCCCCTCTCTCCCTCTCAGCCTTTTTTCTCCTGAGACAAACTCTTCTAATGTCTTCTTATAACAAAGAAGAGACAAGCAGAAGCTCTCATAGCAAGCTCTTCAGTTTCATGGTCATCGAAGGAAACCTTTACCTTTTGCATAGCTGCATTATCTTGGTGTCTGATAGTTATTCTGTGATGAACTAATGTGAGTCCTGATAATTAAGTGAAGTTACTGACTGTAATCTCATGCATTTTGTACACTTGAATGTTTCAGGTCCCATTTCTACTATGTCAGTCCTCAAATGTTGGGTGCTATTACTCCTTTTTTTTTCTTATCTATCAAATACTGCCTCTGCTTCTCTCATTAGCAAAGTCTGTCATTGCTACGCTTGGTGCCAGATGCGATAAGAAAAAAATTAAACAAAATCTGCACTAAGAGTAGTCATTGAGTAACTCCACTAGTAACTTTGATCCAGCCTAATACTTCTTCATTCAAAACCATCTCTTGCCCTTTCACTGGAAACCAGCTCTTTGCCCAGCTTCGTATTCCCCATCTGTCTGAGCCATTAGTCTCCGACACAGCACTTTGTCAAATGCTCTTTGGAAAAACCAAGGCCAGTGAGAGCTACTGCATTTTTTTCTTTTTAGAAAAACTTGGATGCTCTCAAGACTGTTAATCCAAGCCCAGCATTTGCTGCTCTACAAGTTCTGTGTCATGATCCGCGACTAAATAGATAATAAAAGTATCTGTTACCAGAGCTGAAATTGCAGTTGGCTCTTTTGCACAGATCTGGGATGGAGGTTGTCCTTCCGACTTTTGCTTCCAACTTAGTCATGTTTTCTGTTTTATAACCCCAGGCTTATGATCCCTCTTCTCTTTTGCCTCTACTGTGGCAGTAGTGATTATCTGAAGAGAAAGAATCTGTTTCTTCAGTTCCGGAGTAATGTAGATTTTTAAGTTTCTGTTATCCTTGGGTGATAAAGGGTGACTTACACAGGGTTACTTCTGTCCTTATTCAATATTTTTCTCATTCATTTGGATATGTGTTTCTAATAGACTAAATACTTTAGCATGAAAGAAATACAGGAATTCTCCAAGGAAATCTTTGCTTTTTCTCCATTACTGACTTTGCATCTTCATTCTTTATCTGAAAGTCTGTGTTTCCAGATAAACAGTGAATTATCAGCTAGAATTACTAATAATATGACCCAGATCTTTACTGGTTCCCAAACCTAACCCCGAGGTATTGTAGTGAACTACCCAGCATTACTCAGTACAATGTCTTTATCCTTCTACAGAGTGGGTTTTTTCAAGTTTAACCTGCGGACTGTAGTGTTCCTAACACGCAGCTCTCTACCTCCACAACTTTTATATCTGTCCTTCTGCATATTATTCAAAACCTCTGTCCCAGTCATTACTGCCATCCTATCATTTCCCTGATATTCTCACAGTACTTGGTTTAATTACTGTTGTAGTATCCAGTAGTCCCAGTTCTTGTGCCGCCCAAGTTTCTGGAATTTGTACAGGAGCATGTCACTTGGTGGTTGTTGGCAACTTTCTGCTCTTCTTTGAGATCAGGTGCTGCACTAACTTGTAGAATCATCACAACTATTCTGCTCATCGCTTCTAATCATTAATAAAAGCTTTACTCTGAGAAGGGTAGAAAAGTGTGTTTGGAGGAGTGGGAAACAGACGTTAAAGTGAATAGGATTTTAACAGCACATTAGGCTTACAGCTAGTTTTATTGTCCTCAAAATTGTCAGAAGTCTGGGGAAATGCTTTGCTTTGAACACAAGCGGAAACAAAATGTGACTGTTCACAAATGAGCAATACTGCTGACTAAACACACTGTGCTGCCTGCACGAAGTCGGCAAACTGAAAAAATGTTTATTTTTTTTCTAATGTCTTTCAATTGCAGTAAACATGGGTGTTTCTTTTAATAATAGCAGGTACACAACAGTTTCAGAAAGGTTTGTTGATGGTGGCCTTAAAACAGCTCAACAAAACTTTGGCTGTAACTCCTAGAAAAACAATTTTCATTCTTTTCTAAATAGTGTCCTGGAACTCCATCCAGCTGAAGAAACAAAATGGTCCTTAAATGTTATGCATGTGACTCTCCTAAAACACAATCAATCTAATGTGACGATTCCTCAATTTAACAAATTTAATCACAGCTCATCAGGGTTCCACTCTTGTAGATTTATGAATGCAGTGGTTTGGAGCATGTAACACTGCAAGAAATATCATTCATGTGTCGATAGGACTTCAAGACAATTTAAAGAATAATATGTAACTTAATCTGAAAACGGCTGATCCATGCTCAGATTTCACTGCTTTGTTGCACTGATAGTGATCAATATGTTAGAAAATCCTATCGCACACTAATAGGCTTGATGCAATTGATAAGTATAAGAAAATCCCAGCTATTTCTGCAGTTTTGCTATAGCATTACTGTAGCTCAGTGTGTGGGAACTGGTGGTGGGAACACAATGAAACCCCTGGGAATAAGATTTACAGTCTCTTTGCGAGTCCAGATTTGAGAAGTTCCCACAACAGCGTTCTGAAGCTTAGCCACTTTAAATCTGAAAACATCATTGCTGTCAGAAACTTTTGCACCTGCTCCTGTTGTTGGTAGTACCTGTAACAAGTAGGACTGAAAAATATCATCTCTTCCTTTTCTTTATTCCTCTTTCCAGTCTTGTTATGCCTTAGCTGTGTGTGCAAGTTGCCCTCATGCTGTCACTTGGCCAGGAAGACGGAGAGAAGGGTTTCTCATAAATTTCCACAAAGGAGCTGTGATCCTTCTAATTCTTCATTTTTAGAGTTTGTTATTATCACCACCCACTGAACAAGTGATTTTTCAGAAAATAAATTGCCTCAACTTTTGAAAATACCAAGTTTAAAAAAATGTTTTTGAATAAGTATTGATGTTAACAACAAAGTCCTATTGTTCAAGATAATATAGTAGCACAGTATGTAATGGGGGATGGCAAAAAATCCACTGTGCTTGTATATATGTGTTTTAATCTGATGGAAATATTGTGGAAACATAGTTCACAATGCAGTGAAAACCTCCTATAGGGACTGGGGGGAAATACTACCAGAGTTCATGAAGCCATGGAAAATTTATGGTGCCTGACCTCATGCTTAGAAACAGTCTCAGAATTATATATTTACCCGTTTGTCCCCCTGTTACCTCAACCCAGATGTGTCAATAAACATGTATGAGGTCTTTTATTCCCTTCAAATTAATCAAGTGATGCTTCAGAATCACCAGCACTAGCAGCAGGTTGAAGGATCTCTTACTGGCTGAGAGGAGTTAGTACATCTGCTTGGATTTTTGGCATTAAGGCCAAATTCTAATCAAATTTACTAACTCATCAGGGGAAACCTGCTGTATGTGTCTTTTATCATCTGTTGATGTACAGGCATTTGTAATGTAACCAAATAGCTTGGCTTTTATAGGTCCCCAGACTAGTTTCAGCGCCTGGGTTTTTTGATTGCTTTCGGTTGAAAACCCTTCACTAAGCTGTGATAAAATGAATTGACAGTGTCACTTCTATTATTGAAAACAATATATATTTGCTTGGAGATAATGAAAATGTATTTTCTACCAGTTTTCTGGCATCACGTCACAGAAGAAAGAAGCATAACTATGAAAAAGATTGCATAACTGAAAAAAAATGAGAAAGTGCTACAAATGATGGCAGAGACCATAAAGACCAGTGACTTTAAAAAAACAAAACCTCAAACCAACTCAAATCTGGACATCAGTGTTGCATCACATTAGTGTATTTTTAGAAACATTTGAAACGCAGCTCTCCTGGAGGTTATCCAGTGGCTCTGTCATGATTGCTCATGTGAAATTCAGCTAGTGCCAAGTGATGGAGTTTATAGCTCTTGCAGATGAAACAGTGGTGTGTTCAATGTGGGGAAGGAGGAAGCAGGAGGAAGCACTTGCTGTCCTGGGGGTGTGATGTGTGAGCACGTACGGTTCTCCCCAGCAAACATCCCAGGGAGCTGCTAGCTCCCTTAGGTTTGCTCCCACCGAGTTTCCTTGAGATCCTACGCTTGTTGTCCTGGCTGGGTGGAAAAAGAAGATCTTAGCTGGCAGCCTGGGGCTGCAATGACCACTGCTACTTACTGGCACAGGGTTGGTCGGGTGTCCAGCACAGGGGTCCTGTGGCAAGTGACACTGTGTCCCCAGCTAGTGGCCGTGAAGCCTGCAGCGTTACATTCCCAGGAACACTTGGTGCCTGCGTGGTGAGCTTCTGGTCTCACGGGAAATGTTGTCATCGTAGCTGTCTCTTCTTTGCAAGAAAAGAGATTATGATTTCCCATGCTTGTCAATCAGGCAGCTTCCCCCAGCACTGAATTTTAGCAGGCTTCTTAAAATTTCTTTTAAAAAAAAGTAATATAAGGCAGCATAACACTTGACATTTAACTCTCTGGTTTCCATGGAAATAACACCAGGTATTTTGCAAACTCTTGACAGGCACAAGTTACAGTGAATAGCGGAGAATCAAAATAAATAGGTAGGGAAAGCAGACTCCAGACAAAAAAAAAGACGCGGACCTACCTGTCGTACAACGCTTGAACCAAAATTCTAGAGTTTAAAACAACTGATGCTTTCTTTTTAAATTATTCAGTTGTCTGAACACTTTCTGAAATCCAAAATTAACTGTTATGTCTAATTTTTTCAGTAATCTCGTGGAAGCAGCAATCCTCTTGAAAAAGTTTAGCCTCTCAAACAATAAACAGCCAAGTTGTAGCTATCCCTACTGCCCAAATTTTCAGGTTCTCCCAGGTTTGCCTCTTTTAAGCAAGGATGTAATAATTGTCACCCCTCTGCCTTCTGAGTCAGTACAGGTAAATCGCACAGTTCTCACTGAGCGAGTCTTCTTGCTAAAGAAGATTAAAGGGTTTGATCTTCTGCAATAAATTCCTGCCTTTTCGCAGAACACATTCCATGTGGAAACCTGCCTGTCTTTTTAGCTAGAGAATATATTCAAAGTAAGGAACTAACCAGCTGGTTGTTTAGCCTAGTTATTTGCTGCACTTTTGTGCTCTTGTAACTGGCATTGAGCTTGAATGAAACCTCTCCGGCAGATCCTGTGCAAACTTTGCCGTAAGCTCCAACTACAACCAAGAGTCAAAACCATCTCTAATAACAAAACCACAGATTTTGTCCAAACTTAAGGAAAGTTAGTGTCAATGATAAAATTTGTACCTAGCATTAGAGTAGAGGAGACCATTTTGTCACACTCTGCAATACTATTACACTTAAAAGGTAAACAGTTAAGGTGTTTATACGGTTTATGTGCTTTCCTTAGCATGTCTGGGAAGATGTTCTTGCAAGTGTGGAAAAATATTTGCTTGTACCTACAGTGAAATGTGTCCTTTATTCCCGTAGCTTCAAGGGGCTTCAAGGCTCCTGTTCTTCACCCATATCACTTTGTGTGTCATTTTTCTTGCAGATGCACCAGTCTTTTTTTTTTTTGAGGACCGTCTATGTAGTATGTCAGCTTGGAACTGCAGTTTCCTATCTGAAATTATTCAGTTTGATTAAGTTTACTAAAAAAGAAAATAGATGTCTCAATTTTGGAATGCTCCCTGTGCTTGCACAGGTTATGGTGGTTATTCAAAACAAGTAAAGGAGTAAAATTGTGAGCACCACTTAGGGGCAAGTGTTCTAAATATGAGAAGAAAAAGAAATGGTGAACTGGGACTGCTTCTGATCAGTGCCACTTCATAAAGTTCAAGGCCCGAAGCCAGCTTCTAGAGTGAGAGGTGCTTGAAGAATGACTGCCATGTAAACATTTCAAAAAATTTATAAATATTCTGCATTTCTCTCTCATTTGTATTTCAGAAAGATGAGAAAGCCACAATAGCCAAGATGAACCGTCAGCGCGCTAATTCCATCAGCCATAACCCACCACACTGGGGTGTTGACCGGCCCTTTTATAACCACCTAGGAGCTCACCAGGTCTCCAAGGAGATGAAGAGAATGGTAATGCCTTGCTTTATGGACATTAATTTCTTTTCTTCTTAATGCAGCATTATATATCCCTCCTTGCTTTGTCTGAAGGTTTTTTCAGCCCCCGAGGGCGTTTTCCAAATGGGGGTGGTAAATTCTACTTTGACGCCAGAAATAACAATAATTGGTACATCTGGAGGTGAGTGATTGTGAGATGAGGTGCAAGGTTGTTTGAGAGGGGAAGGGAGGCTGAATGGTACAAAGAAGGCTCTTTTGTCTGACTTGTCCCATGTTCTGAAAACTCATCCAGGCTGTGTGAGAAGACGGGATTATCTACAAAAATTGCTCAGTAACCCAAGCATTCAAACAGCAGCTGACATACGTTTCTACTAGATCATTACAGACTTCAGCACCTGCAAGGGTTTCTTGCTTGCATTATAACAGCCAGATGCTGTTCACCTTCTATAAGCTACATGTCCATATATACTCATGGGTCCCCAGGAATCATGCCACTGTGTTTAACTCTTGAGAATACATTCTCAAGTATGTGGATTAATTGGCCTAAGGTAGCAGGCGTCTTCATTTCTTGCACCCTTCAGCCCTTCTAAATTAAAATGAACAAGAGCTAGTTACCAATGCATTTGGACTGAGAGCACTTTTGTGGCTTATTTTACATAAAGTTGTAGATAGATGATATCTTTGTTTCCTGCAATAAAGGTGAAGAGAGTTTCTATTATAACAGCTATTTGTAATAATAACAAAAATATTTAACACCTCTATAATTGCATGCATAATCAGATTAGTCTATAACCTTATTAATGCTGTTTTGACCCTTCATACACAGTCAAAAGTGTCTATTTGTTGCCCACTTTGTTGCCTATAAACAAACTTCTGCTCCAGGTCACCAAAGCCTTAAAGCATTCAAAGAACTTTTTAACATGAGAATCACTCCTACAGCTTAAAAATTTTTGGTATAGCTGTAAGCAACTGCATATGGTATCTTCTAATGGGAAATGCTGGCACATTTATTAATAGTTGGTGCTAATATTATTCAATCATAATATTATTTTACAGTGCCAAACCGAATTTCTTAATCTCCATAGTAATGTTTCTTTCATTTCTCAGATCTCCAAATGAGGGCTTCTGACATAAGCATACAGATCACTGGAACTGTGCATTTTTATGTGGGCTTTTCAAAAGGGTGTTCTCAATAGGCATGACATTATTAGAAGAGCCTAATCACACTAGCACATAATTATAATTATAAGTTTCTTTGAATAGCTTTTAAGGGGTTCTTGCAGCCTCCTGTTCAGAAACTAGGTGTACGCATGCCAAATGGTATTATGCTTCTTGGTGTTAATTACAGTTTGCCGTGTCTAGCTGGTTGTTCAGTTGGAAAAACATAATTATTTATTGAAATATCAAGCTAAGTCCTAAAAACTTCACTGCCCCTCGCTTGTAGGAGGAAAAGCTTCTTTTTTTTTTTTTTTCCCCTCCTTATCATGAACCTTCCCTGTAATGGTATTTACCTTTTTACAAATTCAG
>KZ506075.1:162359-198042 GCA_002844005.1 Limosa lapponica baueri | reverse complement strand
AACGTTTGAAATGAATCATTTAATTTGCTTAACTTAAAGAGGTTCCTACTACATTTAATTTTAAGCTGATTCTCTCTAATTAAAGTTCAAGTCACTCTTAAATATTTGGCCTTGTTAAATGAAGATCCAGGAAAAAAACTGTACTAATCTTTTCCTTTTTTGCTTTACCTGAAATACATCCTTTTTGAGTTTTTAATTTTGAAACACCAATTTAATTTGAGCTACCAGCATGAATAATTTCCAGGGTTTCAAGCACAATTTAGTATTTTAAATAGAGAAGCTAGATCAATTTATTCTGTATAATTTCAGAGACTTCTCTTATACCAGTTTTGCTGGGGGATAGAAGCAGGAGAATAAAATTCTATGTTGATCAAATGATCTTTCATATAAACGACCAGTTAAATATGCAGCCTACATATTTTTCATGCTTGAAATATTGGGGAATTTTTTGAGGATATGCCTGCTGAGGTATTTTGGTAACTTGACCTTGTTGGCCTGTGTCCTCAAATTTGTGCACGTAGGAGGCAGGAGTGTGAGATCTGTGTTTAGTTTCAGGATTTCAGTAGGGTGAAGGTTCCACAGCTGCCTGTGAACATCAGACCGTTTTAGGGGACTGTCCCACTGTCGTCAATCGTCCCGTTACCATGTGGCTAAGCTTGAAAATGTGAACCTGATGTCTACCTAATAAGCAAGTACTGGTGTTTTTCTCATCAATGGTCTCCTCTTATTTCTTGTCTGGTAGCTACTCATGTTCAGCTGATTTTCTTCTTTTTTTCAGCCTAACTGACTGTGACACCAGACAAATTAGTGAGCATTTTGTCTCCATGATTAGTCAGTGAGCTTTTGGTTTTGGCACTATGTTATAGCATTGCTTAGAGGATAAATAAATAAATCAATCAGGTATTCCTGACAACTGTAAAATGATTAAGAAAAAAAAAGCCACACAACAAAAAGTTGAATGATCACTTCATCACTCTAATGTGAAATCAAAAAGTACATGTTTTTTTTGGCTTGAATAACTGGACATGCTAACTTTGAATCATCATTACTGTTTCCTTCTTCCCACTGGATCCGCTGGTGGTTGTTACATAGGACTGAGAGACTTCCCTTATCTGAATTTCTGATGTGTTAAGTTGGAGCTGCGGTTTCTATTTTGAAGTGTGTTTTTAGTCTGAGACAGAGTACGTAAAAATGGAAATTGTGCTCTCAGTGAATCACAGTCCTGGCTGTTGACCCGAGTGACAAAACCCACTTTTTCCCCCTTGCAAAGCTGATGCTGTTCAGGACTTGTGTTGGCTTTACTTCTGCTTCTTGCCGTATCGCTGCATTGCTAACTAGTTGCAAGGGCAAAATTTGTTCATGTTTAGTGTCAAGTCAATGTTCTTGTTTCTGATGGTGTTGGACAAGGTGGCTGTGGGAAGACTTTTGCCCAAAGATTTTTACTTTTTTACAGTCAGGAGTTTGTTGCCCCCAGTCTGGTAGCGCCTGCAGGTCCAGCAGCTGGAATATCCTCACGTGCTCAGAGCATTTTTGGCCTGAGGTCTCTGGGAGGAAAACAAAAGGAATTCTTCCTATCTCCCAGCTACATTTGTTTTATGTTTTGGAACACAGGGTACAAACTCTGTCCCTGAGTATTTGACCCTGCTTGTCAAATGTACAACTTTTCTTGATTTCAGTTTAATTTAAGCCAAGAAGTCAGAGGGCAGATTTTGTCTCAGCCCATGCAAAATGGCCATTTTGATGCAATTTGGTCTATTAGGCATATTAATGCTAAACATATAGAACTATGCCGCTGTACGTATGTTTCTCTGAGACCTTCTAGCCACTTAAACTACGGATGACCCGTAAATACATACACTTACTCAGTTCAGGTGGCCCTAGAGGAATTGTGAACATTTTGGCTATTACAAAAATGATAAATAATTCCAGAAAGAAATTCCTCAAGAAAACATGTTTCATGTGTGCATGCAGTGAGGGAGAAAGAAGGGGACCCCTTGAGTTTCCTCCTGAAGAGAGGAAAATTGAAACGCATCCAGCTCCCTTAGCCAAGCCCTGGCTTAGAGAGGTGCAGCCTTGTTGAATACAATAGCTGTTCCGTGTTATCAGTCTGAGTTTTGTTACAAGTAAAATATATCCTTGGTTATAATATCAGCATAATTTCCATATCCTATCATTTGTAATGGTGACAGAAAAAAAGAAGGCACCTGAAATGAAGCATGCCAGTATTCAACTCAGGCATTTCCCATATCTTTACTTCCATAAATTTCTATCTGAAGGCATGTGTTTGACTAAAACTGCTCTGTCTGCCTGATGTTATGGCAGCACAAAATATTGTTGTGCGTTGTTACGGTTGTCCATCCACACCTAACAATGAGCACCCTGAAAACGCCTCTCGAAATGCTGTTCTCAGGACACTTTGTGTTCTCGAACTCAGCCTGTTTCCTAACCCTTGTGTCCTTTTCCTTTCTTTCAGGGTTTTGAGGACCCCAAGGACAAGTAAGCAAATTTACTTCTGTCTTACACTGTTATGTTTGCAGATTTGGGATTTTTTTTCTCGTATTAAAAAAAGACAAAAATTAATGCCCAGCAGCCAAGAATAATGCCTGGACTCCCTGGAGGTTTCTCCTGGAGGGACAGCCAGTCGAGGGCATGGGATTGACTGCTGTGCATTCAGAACTGCCACTGCCCTCAAAACATTTATTTGTTTGTGTGGTTCTAACTTGCTTTTGTAATTAAAATGCTTTTCCTACTCTTCTCCATGTCCCTGATATTCTTTCCTATTTGCTGCTTTGAAAATATCCTAAGAACAAAATCTTAAAAGTACATCTGTGTTGAATATCTCAGTTAAGAAAAACGTATGTATGTATCGAAATATATATATATAATTTCTGAGTTTACTTGTATATGTTTTATCTTACTCATTATTACATATTACTTATTTCTATGGTTAAAAATGAACTCAGAAATGACAGCTTTATTTGAAAAAGTAATTTCAAACTTCCGTGCTCTAAAATACAGCCACATTAAAGCAGCATTTTCATTTTCTTTTTCATATAGAACTTTTTAAAAAATTATTTAAAATAACAATTCAACAAGAGCGATATTTTTTGAAAAATTGCTTTTGGAGGAAAAACCCAACCATGTTCACTTTTTAACTTCTACAGCTGGTAATGGCAAAAACATTTCCAGTATTGAAGGTGTTTGTAATAATTTCGCATTCAGTCCTACTGAATGGCATTAGTTGAAAGCCTGCTCAGCGCAAGATAGGTGACAGTAGATGAGACTGATGCCTAAAATAGGTTGCTGTTGCTCCTTATCATGTTTCTCAGGCTGCCGGTGGTCAGGACTAAGTGGACCTCTGTGAGCTGGGGCAGCTAAATGCTTCTGTGGGCCCTGAGCATCTGGCTTTGGGAAAATTCACATTGTGATGGCTGAGCATTGACAATTACTCCCTAAAAGTAAAAGGATCTGATAAGTTTGAACATGGCAATAATAGGATCATCCTCTCCTTCCCTTGCCCTTCACAGCAAACTCAATTTCCATAACATTATCTCTCTGCACCCTGGGATGTTTCACTGGTGGTACAAGATGTCTAGGGGGAGTCACCAGGATTTTTTTGTTGCATCAATGGCTTCAGGGAACTCAGTAGATATGAAATATACTTTGGACAGAAAAGATCTAACAGATTACAAAAAATGAATCCTTAGGAATACAGAAATTTTAAGTATTACTCATGAAACAGGATCTCTATGTATAGTTTGTGCAACAGAACATAAAGTCATCTGCCTCAGTGCTAGACCACAACAGAGTCACCCAGCTGGTAAAGAACAGAATCTCCACTGTTCCTCCAAGGACCGTAATGTCTCTCCTCCGTCCTATAGTTTGAAAAGGTTATTTGAGCTGTTTTGGCCAGTAGGTTAAACGCTGGCAAGGATTACTGTGTATTTACCAGTGCTGATTCAGTGTGACCCCATTTTATTATACAGATTGCAGGATTTTTGCATTTCTGTTCAGCACCAAAATAAGCTACTACTTGCCTCAGAATCTCTTGATCTGGAAATCTGTTTAATTCAAGGACAAAGAAAAAAATCTCTAGCAGAAAATGTTCATGGTGACATTGCTTAAAATCAGATACCTCAACCATGTCAAGCACTCAATCCAATGCCTTCACGTGCAGAAACACTGAGCATCAATACTCTTCTCTGATGGTAAAGGAAGGTGTAGGCACCATGCATCTCTGAAAACAGGACCCGACACTTACAGGCCTAAATGCAGATTTAGTTACTGAATGTAGGCACGGAGCATTTAAAATTATGGCATACATGTAGTTTTGGCAGTGGTCACACTCTTCATTTGCAGAAAGTAATTAAATCAGCAGAACATTTTTGGATTACTCTGAAGCCAGCATCTCTGGGTTAATTGCTAGCTTTCACATTTGCAAGCAGAGTGCAAAAGTTGCTCCAAGCTCTGTACGTGCTGTTCCTGTCCCTTGCACCAATTTTCTGTTGGCTACATTTAGAGAAATCTCAGCAGTGCTTTTAAGAGGTGTTTCTGGAAGTTTCGTGGTGGCCTGAAATCCTCGGGTTCCCACCACCACCACACTATCAATATATCAATAAGCATTTCCACATATGGATTTCATTAGTCTATGGCAGTACCTCAGCTCTTGACTTACAGGCACTGCCTCCAGGGCTCTCCTTAGCACTGGGAAATTTTGTATTGCAATTTAAAACTTAGATCTATGCAAATGTGCCCGAATTTGCTGTACAGTAATTACTTCGGGTACAACTAGCAGCTAGGTATATGCAAGGTAACTGAGCTTCCCTGCAGTCTATCTGAATGTGGCTGCCTCACTGCAAATATCCCAGCAAAGTAATTAAAAACCTGCAGGGGTATTTCTACCCAATTTACAACCGCAGAAGTTATTGTAGTATTAGAGGTACCCTCAGCAGGATAATGACCTATTACAAAACTGGAGGCAGCCAAGGCCAAAGCCCGAGCAGACAGTTTCTTCTCTTCACGTCTTCCTGAGTGACGCTTTTTGACTGGAACTTGAAATTTAACGGAGGTTCACCAAGATGCCAAGCCGGCTCTTTCCCTTCAGCTCTAGGAGAAAACGTATTGCATCTCTCGTACGTGGTATGAAACAGCTAAATGTGAATGACCCAAGTGTGTAAATAACTCGCAGGATCTTGGAAGACATTCTGTAAATACGAAGCCTAATGATTTCCTTGCTCATTTTTATATGAGGCCAGAAGACAGAATTGCAAGGACTGAATGAAAACAAGCAGCATTATCTTGAATGGTCAAGCAGATGTGCTTCCTCTAAGGAAGCATGTAGAAGTAAATTAAGTATCCTATCCTAGGGAGAAAACCACTTTTAATTTCAAAGTGGAATATATGGAGTTCAAGGAATTAAATAACTCTAGAGCCCAAAAATAAAAAACTCTTTTCCCCAACCTCACTGAAATATTAATATTGGCTAAAATAGAGATAAGACCTTGAGACAAACTAGGTTTGCTATTGCCATGTGGTCACCAAATAGATGCCACTGGTGTATCGTGATGACCCAGCTGAGATACAGACACATTCAACTTGCTGGCTGGGGCAAAGGGAGGTGGAATGGAAATGAGTGGGGAGACTTGATTTATTTTTCTCCTGGCAAGAGGTACACAGTAGCGTTGTGGTAGAGAATGCTTCTAAAAATCTGGGCCAGTTTTGCAAAATGTTTTGGGAGGCCTTTTCTTTTGAAAAGCAACTTTTAGCTTTTAAAACAGAGTCACGTTCTGTTTTGTAAGCTGCTTTGAGCGGTCTCCGCTTCCAGCACAGTCGTACCTGTAGGGACCTGCTGGCTGCAACACAGTGTTTGTGCATTATGTGCTGTTAGGGAGTACAAATGAAACTGAGAAAATCAAGCAGTGTAGCTTTCCATTGTGCTTGTCAGACCCTGGGATTTTTTCTCCAGAGTGCCTAAAGTGAAGGTCACACAACATGAGCTGTAAGTTGTTGGGCCATCATGGGGTTTGCACACAGAAACAGTTATCCACTGCAATATGCCTCAGTGCAAGTGGGGAGCATATTCCAGTGGATAACTATTGGCACATCCCCTGGATAACCTTGGCAATCACACAAGCAGAGCAGAAAAACAGCACTTCAGGATTAGCTTTTAATTTCTGCCTACAGCTAGTTTTAAGGCAGGCCATTAAAGTGATGGCATCAAGTCATTAAAATCCTTTTTAGATTTTAAAAATAACTAGAGAGTTTGGGGAGGTGCTTCAGGTTTCCTGATCCTCAGTGCAAAATGCCTCAGGGAAATTAAGTTTTCAGTGTTATTTTTTTCAACAGTTCTTGAAAATCAGCCTTATTTTTTGGAAACTGTAGCTGAGCGTTAGAAACACACTGATGCTAAAGATTGTAAGCAATTTAGAAATCTTGTTCCAGATATTTAGAAAGCAGAATCTAATTTGTATTGCTTTCTTTTTCTACCTTTTTCTTTTGCAACCTTTCCTTGCATTAAGTAAATATCTTATAAACAGAAAGTTTTGTGTGATTTATGATTTATACTCATAAATAGCTGCATGAAGGGGAAGCAGTAGGCCGTCAGGCCACAGTTTTTTCCCCACGTTTGTTCTGTGAACAATTTTTTCTCAAAAATGGAGAATTGTTCAAGTTCAGAAATATTTCACAGAAATATTTACAAAGATTATTATTGGGAAGCAAGAAATATGACTGGTTACATAAATCATTTTTCCAGTTCAGGCACTAACAGCTATAACAGCATGGCAGGGCAGGGAAGAATAAGTCAGAGGACTAGTGGAAGGAGACTACTGACCGGTTTTAGAGAATAAAGGACAGTAAAAAGACTGCAAGGCAAGAGAACAGATGGATGTAGTGTAGAAAAAGGGCAAGTAAATCGATCCTTTCACTGGTGGACTCAGGACTGTCAATGAGCTCCAGAGCCGATACCATTTTCCTCGCAGCTCAGAATCCATTTTCCAACTTGAAGCTGTCATGAACAAAATGCCATTAACCTCCAGCTTGTTGAAATGGTAACATATAGTGAAGAGGGGGAAATTGTCTTGTCCTCTTATGCTCCCTTTTCGTGACATCCTCAGGAATACACAGGAAAGCATGAACCCAGAAGATGAAGTGGATGAGTTTCTGGGCCGTGCCATCGATGCCAGAAGTATTGATCGGTTACGCTCTGAGCACGTGCGCAAGTTCCTCTTAACATTCAGGGAGCCTGACTTGGAGAAAAAGGTAATGTATAAAAATTGTTGCAATGTGTCAGTCAAGCTTGTTGAGAGTTTTCATACTCCTGTGTAAGGTCAAGCTTTTTTGTCTATAGGTAAAGCTAGGTTTTGGGTGTTGGAGGTGGGGTTGTGATCTTAAAAAAATCTGTGCTTCTTCATGGAAACCTTAATACCCATGTCTCTAGATAGCCACAGTCATCTGAAGGGAGCACTGGGTAGGAAAACCAAGTCATTTCTGTCAGACACACATGAATATATAATGGTGAGATATAACGGGAATCCAGAATAAAACAGATTTTTTTCTCTGACCTTGAGGCATCCAAAGTGAGATTGCAGTCACCCCTTATCTCCCTCAAATGACTGGAGAAACCCGCTTCAGACTGCCCGTGCTCCAGGTCACCTCTGGAGGGGCTTTACTCTGCCTTTGCACCCCTAGGGAGCCCCAGGAACTACATAGGTTCATTAGAATGCAATTCGTACTCTGGTCATTTTTGGGAACCCATTTTAAGCAACAAGTAGAGTTTTGTGTCTCACAAATGAGAGAAAGAAGAGTAACAGACGGAAGGCTCCCGAATAGCTGATTGCTCCCTGGTTTTGTTTCAGATGTCACTGTTGTGAGGCAAAGTTCTTTTCAATTTCTCTGCCTGTGTAATAGAGACAACATCAGCTCTAGATGTCTGCAAAGTTAAACTCAGTTAAGTCCCGATGCTATTATTAAGGCTACTATATAAACTGCTGGTTTTAACTGCCTAAAGAAAGTCAAAGTCTTCTGTTTTTTCTTTTTTTTTTTAATCAAAGCACAGATCCTTGGGATACTTGAGAGGTCTTCAGGTTCATTATTCCATGGAAAAAGCTTCAGTAATTAAGTTTGCACTAACTATTTTAGCGTTTTATTTAGAAACACTCTTTCAATGAAAGGATTTGTAACCTATGGCAAAAGCATACCTTTGCAGGATTCACAGCTGTATCAGTGTGGGACTGGATAAAAGCTCCAGCGCGTTATTTCCCCTCGCTCCTTCCCTTCAGCTTTATAGCTGAACACTGCTAGGGAAATTAGCGGTTCACCTGTTCTGAGCACCTTTTATTTTGTGGTTCAAACATTGAGACTCTCTGTACTGAGAACCGTGCCTCAAGCTAAATAAAGCATCTTTGGGAATCGGAAGCAGATCCCATGTGACCAATATGTTGACAAGTAGTTGGAAGGAGTGACTGTGTGAAAACCGCAGCATCCTCGCACTATCATTAGAACGAGCCAAGCCGTCTGCACAAAATGCAAGGTTTTCTCATTAGCAATATTCATCCCTGTTGGAGGAACCTTCCCATGGAAGAAGTTTAGGTCTGACGATGGTGACCTAGAATCCTGGTCCCAGTTAATCTGTTCCTGTTCCTCTCGTGCAAGGGGCAGATGGCGAATCCTCTCTCCACCCAGCTGTGTGAGTTTGTTCCCTGCCCTTTGGGCCTGTTCAAGCCCTTACAGCTTGCCCAGGGAAAAGAGCAGTTTGTAATGTTATTCGTTTCCTACCAGAGCTGCTTTCCAAGGACCTAAACAGAAGCCAAATAAGAAGTTTTTGTGGAGAGAAGGCAGCCAGTGAAATTTCCCACTAACATGACCCTGTTTGCATTTTTGCAGTACTCCAAGCAGGTGGATGACAGGTTTGGAGCCTACGTGGCCTGTGCCTCCCTAGTCTTCCTCTTCATCTGCTTTGTTCAAGTCATAATCGTGCCACAGTGAGTATCTTTTCATCCCTTTGCTCCCATCTGCTCCCCTCCTCTATTCTGGCCTACTTTTCTTTGTTTTTTTTCTTGAGAATTCAGAGCACCAAGGGGAAGAGGAAAATCTTTAAATAATTCATGCTCAAGTGATGCGTGGTGCTTATTGTTTTCACTCATTTCTAGTGCAGATTAAAACCTCCTCACTGGCACGTGAGGACTTCTGTTTTCCCAGCGTGATTTCTCTTACCATTTACCTCCATCTTAGGAAATGAAATTCAGCATGTTTATAAGCCTGTGGAAAACAAATATCACTAAGGAGTAAGGATTGCCTACTAAGGCATAGTAGGCGTTCACAACATGAGGCGAGGCTGTCCTCTTATCTGAACGCAGTGGGACAGAGAGGTGAAAAGCCCATCACAGCCTTGCTGCCCAGAGCACTGAGGTCTCAGGGTCTGCTTCACAGATGAGGCATAACCTCTCGTGTTTATTCTTCTGGACTCAGAGTCGCAGTGCAAGAAAATAGGTACAGAAGGAGTTGAGCTACACGTGTCTGCTCTTTGGGTAGCTCACTCCAGGTGTAGGGGTTGCAGTCATTTCTTTCCCCAGGCAAGAGTGGCATAAGCTCCTCGGGGCTGTGGGGCACAGTGCTTTTGGACCACTGCAGTGCATTGCTTTGTCTGAAAGGCACAGTGTAACCCACTGGATCTTTTCCAGCAGTGAGCTCTGCAGACATGGTATTTCTTCCCAAAGACTTCATAAAAAAATCCCTTAAAATTAAAGCATGTTGGTATTTCCTGTGCTCTGGTTTAGTAGCAGTAATATATCACTTCACTGAGCACTGCTGTGTTGGAAATAAATTTGGAGTTAGTCATTTTTAATCTGAAGGACAAGATCACAGAAGCTCTGAAAGTGGTCCAAGTTCATCTTCATTACAACAAGACAAAAAATTGTTTAGAGAGAGCTCCAATACCATGCCATTGCAACTGCTTTCTACTTCTGTTCACACCACAGACCTTTTCAGAGTAGAGATTGGTTTGTACCATTCGAATCAGATATTTGGAAGGACACAGAAATGACGCATAGTCTGATGTTTGAGGTCATTCCCTCTCCCAGGCAAAAGGACATTCACTTCTGCTCACAGAAAGATTGAATCAGCAAAATAACATGAGTACAAATGTACTGTATAAACAGACAGTTCCACTTTGGGAAACTGGAAGCGAAGCTGAGAGGCTCAGAATTGAAACTAGATCAATCCCAGCAATTAACACATTGTTAATTATAGCCAAAAATGTTATTTGAGAGTAATTGACTTAGCGAAGCCTTACACTCTGGATCTCTGGATATTACTGCTGTGACTCCACACCTGCAGAGGCCCTCTACCAGCCTTTGTGTTGCTCATCAAACTCCCTAAGCAGCCACTGAGCTGTCTCTATAAAACCCAGTTTAACATTTAAATGACAACTTGACAATTTCTGACCTGTGGCAACCATATGGCTGACTCTTTTGTATTACGTGGCAGTCAATCTCCTACAGCAGCGTGGTGTAAATGTCATGCTGCTCAGTCTCCTTCCACACAGCCCATAAGGGTGGTGGTTAGTTTTTTTGCTAAGTTCTGAAGTGTCCTTAGGCAGTCTGACCTGCCTGAAAGATGATTTGGTTCAAGAGTAAGTAAAATTTCATGTTCTAGCTGCAGGTCAGATATACTTCCCTTCACCTTTTAGTTTGTTTTTCCTTATATTTCAGTTGCCTAGTTTTGGTCTTTTATTGAAGGTAACAGTTAAGCAGCAGTTAAGCTGAAACCACAGTTGTATATGTGTCACCATCAGAGCTTCATGAAAGACACAACATGGAATTTGAATCTCAAACTAGAGACAAAATGGCAGTGATAATTTATGTGGATAAAGAGGAATAGCTTTAACGAATTTCACAAAGACTCAAACAGTGAATTAGCAAGTACAATTATCTTAGTAGTCATGAGAGAATGCAGAGACCAGCTGGCTTTGGTGTGATTGGCCTCAATGTCACATCACAAGAGTACTTCCTTTAAATTATGAACGAGGCTAACTCCTGGGAGGGGGCCTGTCCTGTCACACTGAGACCAATCACTGGGAAATTGTTGTTGAATATCTTCATGATCAAAACACATCAAAATGCATAGTACAAAGTTGGCCCTGGGGTCCTGTTTGTACTTCAAAGTTGGGAGGAACAGGAACCTATCAAACTGGCCAGATTAAAGCTGTTTTCCCTGACTGTCCTCGTGCCATGGTCGCTCCCATCCCATTAACAAGACCCAGCACGGGGGATGGTGCAGCACAGACGTTCCCTGTGCACGGCGAGGACGGGTAGTGGTTCCCACTCGGCTGCACTGCAGTGCTCAGCAGGCTTTCCCTCCCAGGGGTCTCCTGCCCACAGCCAGACGGGGGCCCACCCGTCATAATAAATTGTTCTATCAGCTCCTCCCATGCATGAAATATTTCTCAGTCCCTCTGTTGTCACCCTGGCAGGAAGGTGATAGCTATAAAAGATGCAGGATTCTCTGCTCTGCAGCCTGTGTGAGTAATTCGAAATAGGACAAAGCATCTGTTGATATTCCAGGCACCTTGTATCTCCTACTGCTGTCCTAATTGGAAAGCCCGTGCAGTGTGTCATAGCTTGTACAAGCGTCACATTCTGGAGAGCGGAGCTGTAGCTGTTCTATATGATGTGCATTTAAAAAATAAAATTTTCCTTGTTTTCAGCTCTACATTTATGCTGGGCTTTTACCTGACCTGTTTCCTGATCCTGACCACAGTGGTGTTTGTTTCGGTCATTTACTCCTGTGTAAAGGTGAGTACTGTGGTTTCTTTGTAGAGTCCTTTGCCTGAGATAACCGGACCAGCAATCTGTCTCTTCAGCTAACAGAGCATGTTTTGTTAGCCGTCCTTTCCACACTATGTGATAAGGGTTACAGAAAAAGCCTTTGATAAGACAGAATGAACTGCAAACAGATGTTAGGGTTGGCATCTCTGTAGTTCAGCGAGAAGTAATCACTCTGTGGATCTGCATGTCTATGAAGTCCCCTGCAGGCACTCTCATATTGATATAAGAACACATTTTCCAGTGTGGAACGAAACACTGACCATTCGTTTCCTCCCTGTGGACTTCCTGCAGAGTCGCCTGTGTGCTGGCCCCTGCTGCATATGCATGTTTGGGTAGGCAGATAATCAGAAGCAGAATATCATCAAGGAAAAATGTTCGGGGGGGAAGTAAAAGCCATAAACATATATAAGTTTATCAGCCTTTCTCAGATGGGTACACAGAGCTTCTGACATTTGGTGCGCTCTTTCTTGTAACTGGTTTTGATCAGCGAATTTCACATTGTGTGAAATCTGAAAACATATTAATTCTTCTGGGCAGTCTGTGGTAAATTGGCAGGGAGTGCTTTGGGAAGGGTGACTTGCTCATCTTTTTAGCTCAAAATATTCATATTAAATTGTTGATGCTGGTTGATTGTATTTGCCGTTTGGGGGATCCTTCCAGTCTAGCGGTGTCTGAACATGGAATACGTTCAGATTCAGGCTCCTTTGCCCAAGCTCAGCCTTGTTCCTCAGAGCCTGGAATAAAATAGCTCAGTAGCATAATGTTTCCTGCAGAAGAAACAGTGGGGTAACCGATTATGTCAGGCAGATGATTTGCCTCACTTTAATTATCTTCTCTGTGCCATTTTCAACAGTTGAATGTGGGTGCTCTTGACAGACTTGCACCTTTTATGTCTTTTTGATTTTTGAAATTTAGATCTGGAGAATTAAGCTTTGCCTTCTCGTTTAGTAAGAGCTACAAACTGTTCCCAGTGAAAGAAGCTTCAGGTTATATTTGAACTTAACAACTCACTCACAGGGCTTCCCTTGGGCTTATGACAATTTTAAAGAGAGCCTAGTTAGTAAGTGCAGCATCCCATTGGTCCTGCTTGTTTACCAGCAAGGAGAATTACAAGTCAGAAATAACAGTGCTTGGGTCCCTTCAGCTGCAAAATGGTACCCAAAGATGCCTGGTTATGCTTGGTGTGTCCGTTGCACACGAGGATGCTATTGAGTGTCATTAGTTTGTAAACTGGTATCAGCAGTTAATGTGGTTAGCAGTTAGTTAACAACCAACGTGGAAAGCTTTTGGTCACAGCCACAAAGGACTTGGAAACTCAGTGCAGAGCTGTGCTGGAGCCTACTTACACTGTGGTGCCACCGGCAGCCACATCCCAGCGCGCTGCCAGCTGTGCAGAGCCATGCCAACACACCAGCTGTACTGGTGCTGTGTAAATACTGGGGCAAGAGCTGTGGCAGACCCAGGCCTCTGAAGCATTCGAGCTGGCTGACTTGCAACCAGACGGATTTCAAGGCGCACAGCTGTTTGTCACCCACTGGCTTTTACGGGCTTAGGTTGCTTCCACGTGCTGACAGCAGCACTCATTTCTTCTGTCATCATTCAAAGGTTTTGCGTTTGGTTTGGGCTTTTTTGGTTTAATATTATTATTGATCTTAATTAACAATTAATTTAAAAGGCACACAAGATTTTTCAGTCCTCGTGACCCTAGGCAGATGTTCAGTCTTGCTTTCTTTGCCTTGATCTTACAAATTCCAGCAGAAGAGGTCTGTTCAGTGATGCCTGCAACTAGTTTTCGGCTGATTTTGCCTCGGTGCACAGGCCCTAGAAACACAAGACACCAGAGGGAATTCAGACTAATATCAGAATTTAATGAGATTTTATAAAGCTCATGGTATTTCTGAAAGTGAGTTTTCAGCGTGTTGGTCCGGAACCACAAGATGCTTAGGTATAACATTCAGCGTGGCCTGTGCCTTCTGAGCACAGATTTCAAATATTGACAATAGCAGGCCTTCTAGCTCCAGTACCTTTTTGATAACCCCTTTTTTAGTACTCCAAATTAGCAACATCTGATTATGAGATGGCTTGTTTAGGGGTTGGGTGTTCGTAGCTTGTTAGCTACCTGTCTGATGGCAGCAGCTCCCAGTAGCTGCAGCCTGCTTCTGTCCTTAAAGATTTTGCTGTTTCAAGTAAGAGGTTTTTAAGTAATGGGTTTATCTAGCCTTCGGTTAAGGGGTGTTACTTGATTTCTGTACTCCACATTGCTTCAGGAAGCATTTTTACACATGTGCACAAGGAAGGCAATTTTACAGATTCTTTAGATGAAATTTTAAGACACAGGGATGTCAGCATTGTTAGCTTTGTTTCGCACTCGGATGTGAGATAGGAGAGCATGCATTTTACATACCAATGGTTCATTCCACACAAAGTTGGAAAGTAGGTGTCCACCCCAGGATATCAGCATAAACATAACTTTTGCCTGTTTGCTGTGCTGTTACATGACAAGTGACTCTTTTTCCTTCCTCTTTCCAGCTTTCATGTGAGATTTTCCTTCCCTGTTTTGGCCTCTCCATCTCTGGCTTTGTCAGTGGCCAGCAGGCTCTTTTTGGACAGTTTGATCATGTTTTATTTTGTTTTGCTGTCATTATTATCTTCCACTGCAAAATTCTCCATGGACTAGAAGTTGATCCTGGAACTGCCAAAGCAGCCAGCTTGGCTTTCCAAGTTTCTTCAGCTGTAATAAACAAGAGAGTTCCAGTTCTTCACTTTGATACTCCATGAAGACTTGGCCACCGCGAGATGGTGTTCCTTCCCAATAGAGCCTAAGGTCATGGGAACCAGGATCCCTTCGCAAATACTCCACTGACAGACATCTGTTTTGCTACTAACTTATCAAGTTTGTGTTTCTTAAAATCCTTAACTTCTGCTATCTACACTGCTGTGTGGAATTCAACTTCTTGCATGTTCCTGGGAGCACGTATAAGAGAAATTATAAGTTATCCTTTATAAGAAAATAAGTTTTTCTGTAGCTTTACGTAGGTCCAGCTTGCCTACCTGTTTCTTTGCCTCCCAAAGCTAGTCTAGATTCTCCTAAAGTGTTTGGGTTTTTTCTCAAGCAGGGAAAAAAATACTTCTGAAAACTGTACTTTTTTAATAGACTAATAAATCACTGTGAAATAAGTTACATAAATGGACTTGCAACATCAAGTTGCCTGGAGATGTTGTCTTTTACTCCAGAAGCATCTTAATGTACTTCAAAATGACTCAAAGGCTTTTATTACAAATTGAAAAATCAGAACTTAAAGACCTCATACTTTTTTTCATCTCACAACACAATAGCAATTATCTAAGCAGTTTTCCATGTCCACAATATATGTTAAAAAGACAAAAAGGGAAAATATTACTCTCCTGTCTGTGATCAGCTGTTATTGCAAAGTGCAGCTTTTATTTAGTGTATTTTTGTCATGCACATGACTGGAGGTTGTGGATTCTTTTCAGTGTAACACTAGTACTTGTTGGATCGCTTTTTAAATTTGGACTTTGACCTGTGCAACAGTGCCCTACCTTCCCCTTCTGCATTCTTTGGTACCTGCATGCTTTCAGAGCCTCTTTCTTCTGGGAGATAATGTCTTCCAGCAGCATTTATGCATTTCAATTCAGAATAAACTGGAATCGACTGGGCAATGCAATTTCCTTTTTCCCACTGTTAATTTTCTTTACATGGGGATTTTAAGAGGGCTAATGAGTGACCTCAAGCTTATGTGGCAACCCAAATGGATCATTGTCCTTTCTTTCAACCCATGTTCTCAGTAGTGCACCTGCAGGCTTAGAGTTGCCATTTCCTCAGACCTTCCCTTCTCCTGTCTTCACTCGGGCAAGATTTGAGTCTTATTAAGAGGAGTAAATGGTGTTGGACAGTACAAAACAATGGGCTAACCAGCAACACTGCATTTATTTTCACTGTGCTGTAACATCCTGGTGTTCTGCTTCTTTTCCTAGGACAGAGGGGATTTTATTTTGGTTTATTTGAAAATGGGCAGGGAAGTCATCTTCATTTCTTTTTTTCTTGTTTTTTGTTATGCCCCTGACTTGTGGATGTTTTTATGGAGGGAGCATTGCTGGAGCGGAGCGGAATTGGCGGAGCTGAGACAGGTCCCCCGTTTCTATCATAGGAGTCCTCCAGGCTGCAAGTATTCCTGGTCTCTATCTCCTTCTGTAAAATGGGAAGAGCATTACTTATGTTATAGAGCCTCCATGAATGTTGTTCGCAAGGCAGAGGTTCCTCAGATGTGCAGCACGGCTGTGCCGTTGCGGTCTCTATTGCAATCCTGACCTCCTATGGTTTTTGGCATTTGTTTCCTCTTCAGGACTTTTTTCCAGCTGTACTTGTTTACTGACCTAAAATTTTCCCTAGTTTGCAAAGTAATGAGAACCAAGATTAATACAAAGAAAACATGTTTTCATTAGAATTTAAGTGTCTTCCCCTGATAGCTTTGCTTGATATCTCAGGCTTGCTTCAAAGTCAGGCTTTTTTGGGATCACTGGCAGCAGGGGCTTGAGCCAAGATCCACAACAAAGCACTCCCAAGTTTTATTTAGGTGCCTGATTTCCCAGGGATTACAGAAGGAGGTTGGGTCCGTGCATACCTTTGTGGAGCTTGGCCTTGAGGCCTAAACAAGGGGGTGGCAGGAAAACCCGTCCTGCTCTAATCTAGAGAGAAAACTTTAAATGCAGCACAAATCCTCCTTCTTCCTTCAAATCCTATAAAGGTTAGAGTGGAAGAAAGCCCCATGGCATTTCCCACATCCCTGCGCTGGCAGGGATCTGCTGGCTGATGTCTGCATGGAAGCAGCTGTACGTGGTGGGGCAAGGAGGCATTTTGGTTCATGGCTTATCAACAGAGTCAAGGATTTCTACATCAGCAAGGTTTATTTCTGAGAGAGAGGTGTTTTGCTTTGGTTTAAAGTGGCTGTATGAGCCTGAAGGATCGCATAAGCTTTCAGTGAATTTCAGGCAATTCTCATGCAGTGCAGATAAGTCATAACCCCGATTTCCCTTCCCTCTCATCCTCCCCAGAGCCTTGTCTTCTCCTCTCGCCTGGAGTTAGCTGGATTTTTGTGCAGGTGAAACCAGCTCTTGCAAAACTCTCGCCATGTCAACCTCTCTCTTCCCTCTGTAAAAGTCACCGGCTCATCAGCGCTTCGGCGGCTCAAACGCTTCGTAATTATGTTGTAGGACTGCTGTGTGGGAAGCTATGCACTGACAAAATGTTACATCTCTGAAGATGTAAGAGTGAAGGATAAAAGGGAAAAGCAGGACTTTTAATAGAAACATTAGTCATAGTTAAATTGCAGTGCCGTGTCGCTGCGCTGCTAGCTTCTTTGTTTCTCTAAAAATACCCTCTAGTGGCTTGGTTATTCGTGCAGCATGCTGGTAGGGAAAGGAGAGTTGGGTTCTGGAAAAAACTTTGGTAGTCTTCAGCTGAGCCCCTCTGCCCCGAGGGGGTGGCGTGGAGGGGAAGGGCACTGCAGGATGAGATGTGTCATTGCACAAGGGTTTCCTGGTGTCCGTCTCTTGCTGCTCCAGCCCTGAGTTTGCACCAGGACGGTGGTGGCACATGAAGAGGAAGGGGTTGTTTCATTGTCTTCTGGATTTCTCTTGTAGCTAATACAAGGCAAGGAGGCCTCGTGAGATGCTGAGGGATGACCTGTTCCGCAAAGGGCTCCTGGTTAGTCTCTGCCTTCATGCAGAGACTGTTTCTACCTAGAATACAATGCAGCATCTAAAGCAAAGCACACTGGCGGCCTGCAGTGAGAAAGCAATTAGAAGAAAGCTTCTAGCTCTGATAGTAGTGAATCACTGGGACAGTCTGTCTAGGGGAGCTCTGTGATCGCCCTCGCCAGCCGTTATTTTTAGCCCTGTGTGTCTGAGGTGCCGAGTGCCATAGACCAGACGAGGCCAGCTGGTTTCTCCAGCACCTTTCACCGAGGGTCTGACAGATCACAAGACTAGCCTGGGCTTTTTAACAGTCTGCTTCTGAGATGGCACCAGAAAGTGCTACGGTACGCCTTTGATCAAAGGGATATGACATGTGGTTTTTCATTTCTGCTTTTTTTTTAATTTTTGATCCAGTAATTTTCAGGCTCAAGCTCCTGGCAATTTCAGTTACAGATGGCCTGTGGTTTGCTTCTCACGACAGGATGAGCACAGCCCTGCAAGCCATACTATGTCGGCTCAGGAGCCATCATTCCCATTAGGAAGGACTGAGTAGATGTGGTGAGCCAGCTGGGCCAGCCTGCCACGAGGCGGTCACGTTCCTGCTCACCCTTGTCCTGGAGCTGCCTTTCCCCATCATCATTCTCTAACCCCTGTGCAGCATCCACACAGATGCCACGCTGAAGGATGCAGGCAGCTCAAATGCAGGTTGTAATCTGTAAAACAAGCAATGATTTTACATGTTTATTTTACCTTTTTTTTTTCCCCCACATACAGCTTTTCCCAGCTCCACTCCAGACTCTTTCTAGGAAGATTGTACAGTCCAGGACCAATAGTACCTTAGTTGGAGTCTTTGCCATTATCCTGGTTTTCCTATCTGCCTTTGTTAACATGGTATGTGCATTATTTCCTTTTGACCCACTCGGTTCTGCGTGGTTTTCTTATTGATGCTCTGCAGCACCGTAACCCTTACAGCCGCTGGGTTTAATGTAATCCTGCCTAACGCTTACAGCATCTGAGGTCAGTTCCCTTTCGCTTTTTGGCCACAGAAAACAAATGGGACCCCGACAGCTGCATCCCTATAGCCCGTTATATGCCTGGCACTGACGTGTGTCCATGTGCTTTTCTGATTCTTTAAATGCTTCTGCTCCACGTACATAAGCCAAGCCTGAAGCCTACCCCTGCGTGAAGGGCCAGCGCGAGGCCCACGCATCATTTAACTCCCACAATTTTGAGTGGGACTTAAGTGTCGTGTAGGGTTTCTGCCGGCCTTCTGCACGGTGCTGCATCCTGCTCCCAGTGCAGCAGTCACCTAACGGGGACTGCGAAGACTTTGCTTTGAGTAGCACTTCTGGGCCCGGGGTGGTCTAGCTTTGCGTTCAAACGCCGCTGCTGATTTCAAACTCGGAGAGAGTGGACTGTTCTCTAGGTCCCTGTGGCTGGTGGTTTCCCACCCGCACACATGGCTTGAAGGCTGAATGTGTTTTAAAGAAACCACTTGACTATTCTCTACCCTGCATACATGTATTTAATTTTTTAAGAGCGGAGTTAAAAAAAAGAAAAAAAGGAGGGATGGGCCTGGGGTTAAAGCTCTGAGCTTGGAGGTAGCTACAAAGACTTCATGTGCCCCTCTGCTCCTCTGCTGGGTCAGTGCTGACTTGCACTGGCATGCAGAGGCTTAAACACCTAAAAATCAGATCACTACTTGCTCGTGCCTCAGCTTCCCTATACACATAGTGGAGATTTAGGAACAATTTTATGCTCTGTTGAGGTACTTCTATGGGAGGCACTAGCTGAGTGACATTGACACCCCACTGCCTTCCCCCATAGTCACCTGCAAAGAGCTGGTGTGGGCTGCTGCGCACCACGCAGGAATTAGAGTTTTGTTTTTCTGCATAATGTGCACTTCTTTGCATTTGTGAACTGCTCAGTATAAAAATTAGCAAAACGGACAAACGGAGCAGCACATGGAGGAGATCAGAATAGGCCTCTGCTGCTTCCACAGCATAACAGCACATCAGCCTTTGAGCCTTGCTGCTAAAGTCTTCCCTCTAGAAGGACCCACAGCAGGAGCTTTAGAGATAGCAGGGGAAAGTTATCAGCTCTGAAATTCCCATCAGCAAAAATAGAGCAACACCAGGACCTTATCACAGACAGCAGGATATATTTGTATGTGTAATATCTACACCCCCTCTGCCTGTGTACCTTCAGACGTAAAGTTGTACGTGAAGTTGAGCACGAAACTAGCTTTCTAGAGTGCACAGCCTGGATTTTATTATTTAATATTTTCTGGGAGAAAAAACATAGCCATTGCACAGGCAGTAAAACATAAGCTGGTGATTTCATTTTGCATATTTTGCACATTGCTACAGCCATTTCCAAGGGGCTTTTTAATTGATGCAAACTATTTTGTTTTCTTCTCCTTGTCTATGTTGTTGAGTTTAATATGTTTAATTTAATACATTTAATGAGTTTAATCTTTTTCTCCAGTTCATGTGCAGCACTGTGGATCTTGCCAGCTGCATGGCTGCAGAATACAACATTACTCCTGACCGGGTGGACATATGCCTTATCAGCAACCTGACTTCCAACTACAGCCTGGGCACCTTGCAGGGATTCTGTGACAGTCCTTTGCCCAACTGCAACTTTCCAGAGGTATTGCTTGAAAAAAAATGGGTTGCACAGCTTGACCTGGGAAGGGGCTATAAAACCTGTGTGATAAATCTCAGTGATTCAGAGAAAAGCAAGGTTGCTCTGGACTGACACAGGCTACTACACACAAACTTAAGTGGCTGAAGTTGTTATCATGAGTCCACATTAATATTTAAGTTCCTTCGGGGCTGAATAATCATAGGCTTTTATAATTGTGGGATCCTGCCTGTAGGAGGAGAAGTGGACTTTCTCCATGAAGTCCTTAATGGTGTGCAGAACAGCAAGTCATTTCAAAGGAGTTCACGGGCGCTCAGCGTTACTTGAAAAATCAGTGCCTAGTTATAGATTTAACCCTTCCTTCCATTGTTTTATGTCCTGATGAAAAACTTTGCTTATATATTCTTTCGCTAGGTGTGGTAGGTTCTGGCCTCAGGCAGGTTAGCAGCCCTGATAGTGGTCTGCTTCACTCTGCAAAGGCAAATCATACCTCTTCAGAACAACTTGTTAAAAAAAAAATAAAATACTTCTAATGGAAGTAAAACCAACCAAACTATGTTTTACACACTGGTAGAATACTTTTCCAAAAAATCTTTTTGCATAGCTATTCAAGACCTTTCTCAGAGTTCTTAGGTCATGGCCGTTACATTGTTGTCTACTGGAAATTGAAAAGGAAAAAAAATCTGTCTAGGATGGGGGCAGAATTATGTCAAGGTCATCTGGGTTTATGGGGACCTGACAGATTTATGGCTGATCTGTTATCATCCAGATGTTCAAGGTGCTACTGAAGACCCTCGTATCCCACTGAAGCTATATACATTTAACCTAACAGGAATATGGTCCCTATCTGATTCTGTGAGGTTTCTGAAACCACCATTACTGTGACTTACAGCCCTGCAAAGGTTCTTAGTATTTATGCAGAAAAATCCAAGAGCAAAATCTGATACAATGGAGAAATAGAAACAGTCTGTGCCCATCATGAGGTTGTCAGAAGTGCTAGTTCAGAAGAGAGGGGGGGTTTAAGCATTGAGGAACAACTCTTTTGCATGCTGAGGATACTGTGGCAGACTTGAGCCAGGTCCTGCCCATCAGTGGGCTAAGTGAGGAGTCCCTCCCTTGCGCTCTGCAGGGCAGATGTTGGATCTGGTACAGGCATTGTCTCTTGCTCCCAGTGTGCTTTCTGGAGATGGTGGGATCCTACCCCTCAGCCACAGGGAACATCCACCCATTTTCTAGAAACTGAGAAGTCAAGTTACAAGCTGTACATTTTCTCTAATTTAAAATATCAGCGATGAACTATTAATAAATGAGCTCAGAACATGAGCATATTTCTGTTTCAACTGAGGCTTGCTTTTAACTGAAAGAATGGATTGCCTCAGGCACCTGGTACAGTTTTTTTTGCCAGAAATAGGCCTGTCCGGACAGCGTGGAAGCTTAAATCTTCACAGATTTGATAGCAGGAGGGTGATGAGCTGGATAACATGCCTTTCTTTGTTTTACATCCATGCTAGCTTTCCCAGGAGCCATAAATGGCACCTGCAGCCTGGAATCACATTTGAAAGCACTGGTATGCTAAACATTCAGCTCTCAGCTTGGGAGAAGTTGCTGTCCCACCACCTAGGTGTGGCAGAGGGCTCCACCAGCACACACACACACACACTTCTGCAACCGCTGGCAGAAAAAGTTATCACAGTGTTGGGCATTGGTAGGAATTTGTCCAGCCTTTATCTTGCCAACGGATTCAGTGTGTCACATCAGCAGGGGCAGTACTTTCCAGCTGGCCTCAAGTGGGTATCTGTCCTGGTGGTGTGAATTGCTGATACCCTTGGTCCTGTGTATTGTGCAGATATGCGAATTTGAGTCCAGAATTTGACCTTAAAGCACAAAGTATTCCAGTATAACTGGGTGATGCTTTCTGCTAATTCAGTAACTGTGTCCAGGGCAAACCTATATCACATCCTCGGGTATACAGCTGCGAGCCCCTTACTACTTGAGTGTAAAGCAAATAACACCTGATGAAGAATGCAAGAGTTTTCCTCTCCATCAATTCAGTTTTAACACTTAAATCTCCTGTAACATGGGAGAATCCCACAGGCAGCCTCAGGTTTACATATTTGGTCAGCTCAACTACATAACTCTCAATCCCTTTCTATCCCTCTGTTTAGTTTCCTTTGTTTTCAGTTTTGATTTATCCAGCTGACATTCATCTCTCTTCTGTTTTTTTTTTCCCTTTTTGTCTTTATACAGTACTTTACCTACAGTGTCTTATTGAGTCTCCTGGCCTGCTCTGTGTTCCTTCAGATCAGCTGTATTGGAAAACTGATCCTTATGTTAATCATTGAATTTATATATGTTCTCATTGTGGAAGTGCCAGGGGTCAACCTTTTTGACAATGCAGATCTCCTGGTTACAGCTAACACCTAGTAAGTGCCTTTCACTTCTGAAATCTTCACCTAATTTCTTTCACCCAATGATTTCAGTGTGGCGTTGGGAGGACAGGAGCACTGAGGGTGTGGTGCAAGCAAGGGACGTGTATCATACCAGAGAAGGCATGGCTGTAAACTAAAGGCTTTGTCAATGCTGCTTTTCCACCTCTGAAGAGTAGGAGAACACAGTTCCCTTTAAGATCTTTTTAATGTAGAACTTGACTAATGAACTATCTATTAATAACAAAAAATAACTGGAGTCACAGTGGAGCTGCATTTCTTTTTCATCCAGAAATGGGGAGCTGTAGTTAGTCATTCTCACTTCTTCTGCTATTACACTCCCAATATAGAAATGTCTTTACTCAAAAATGAAAAAAAAACCTCTCCAACGAACTTGAGCTGGCTCAGGGATGTGATAATGAACCACCGAGATGTTCAGACATCTGCTACATCAAACCCAGGTTGGGGTGGTGGAGTGGTGGTGTTTGATGCTTGGTTAGGGATCTCCTGACAGTTGCTGTTGGACACATGTCCGCATTTGAAAATCCAGCATCAGAGCTGGTCTCAGCACAGGGGCCAGGGCTAAATGGGAGTAGACAGTTGCCCGTTTGGTTGCCAAGGGTAGTTTGTCATCACCAGGTCACATATTAATCAAGGTAGCAACCTCCTTCCCCTGACACAGTTACCCCTCTCCTGAAGGTCACGCCAGGGAGAGAAATTTGGCACATCCACAAACCCGCCCTCCTCCACAAGTTTCATTTCTTACTGGGAGTTGCTTTGTTGTATTAACTACTTGTTTTGATGATTTCCCTTTGTAGGCAGCGATTGTACTTGAATGTGAGTCAATAAAATCATAATGTTGTCTAAAAGTGAATGTGATGCCAGGATGTATAATGAGAGTTGCCTGTAAGACATAAGAAGTAGACCATTGCTCTACTCAGGAGTAGGCAGGTCTAACCTGGAATACGTCTACCAGTTTAGGGCAAGAAGGCAGTTCACAATAATGGAGATTCCAGAGCAGTAAAGAGCAATCAGAGCTCTAGAAAGCACCAGTTTAGATGAAACATTCGTCAAGGATGATAGCTGTGGTTGCTCCTGTCTTCCCAGTGCTATTTTGTATGTTATCAAGTAGCTTGTGTAGTTCCTAAAATTTCTTGGTGGTCATTAACCCCTTGAAGCTGGAGACACCTGGTTACTTCTGGCCTTCGCATTAACATGCCATGATTTTAGCATTCCTGTGTGCCCAGTAACAATTAATGGGGGGGTGGCTTTTACTGCCATTGGCAGTAATCACTTAAATTATTTTGTTAACTCAAGCAAATGATATTATGTAGGAAACCCCATAGAGCTTTATGTGAAGGTATGAGGAGAATGAGATTTCCTTCCTTTTTTTGCAGATGTTATGTATTCCAACAGCATAAGCTATTTAGCATTTTCTAACACAATTAGAGAAATAAAAGCATTTTATATCCTAAATATAATTTCATTCTTGTAAGTCAAGCACTAAGCAAAATTACAGCACTTAGAAAGTATAATTTACATCACTTCACAATCAAAATGTCAGTAATAAAGTGGAGAAGGTTAGCATGTTTTCCCAGAAATAGCTTTCTCTGATGCTATATTATCTCTCACTAAATGATATTTGTTTTGTCCAGAGAGCTCCATGGGACAGCTATTTATTGTCCCAATGTCTGGCAGCCCATTTGTGTGTGGTGGGAAATGGGAGCTCAGCATGTAGCACATAGTTCAGAGATGTACCTTATTGTCCAGCTGATATTAAAAAAAAAAAACACCATGACCCCATGCTACTTTAATTGGGTGCCCGTTGTACATAATTACTCTCTGCTCTGCAGCCATTATGGTGCTCTGACTAATTAGAAGTGATGCAGATGTCACTTCACACTTCTGTGTACAAACCAACCCAGCATGCAAGGACCTGAAAGGCTGATTATAGCAGGTTGGGAGTTGGGACTGCAGCGACACCAGCGTGGTGACACATGAAGTATATATAACTGGATGCTCAGAGCTACTGTCATATTACCTTTTCCCTATGCTGAAGATAAAACTAATGCATTGGTTTTAAAGATGTGATGGACCAATGTGATCTTCTAAGTTGAGTTCCTGCATAGTGGAGCCCAAAGGGCTTTGCCCAGTGATTTGTTCATCAAGCCCATCGTTTCTGTTCCAGCTGTAGTTTGTGATTTAGGGGGCTGGCTGTCCTTGGCATCGTGGCTGTGAGAAGGGAGATGCTCCTGTCCTATGGGAGCTGTCCCTAAAATCAACCACCTCTCCTGCTAAAAACGTGCACTTAACTTGAGCGGGAGTGTATTTAGCAAGCTTCTCTCTGTGTTGCCTTCCAGTAATTAAAGAGCCATCTGCTACTGGAAATGTCTGTCCCATGGGGGAGCAACCTACCAATGTAACGCCATTATTGCTTGCGCTGGGCATGTTCACTTATCCAAAGTGTTATCGTAAATACTGGGTTTGCTGCATTTCACAGTCTCGGCTGAAAACTTTAGAGCCAGCATAAGAGCCACAGTGAGCTGCAGCCCCAGTAGAGAGGGTCAGATCTGCCCCATCATAAGACAGAGTGATAATGGGCTCGGGGGGCAGGCAGTCATCCTTGCCCAGGTAGTGATTTAGGGCAGTAGAGGAATCATGCTGCGTGTGGAAAGTGTCTCCAGCTCCAACTAGATCCAACCCTTAGTGTGGGAGTCACTGTCCCCAGGGTTCCCAAACTGGGTCCACGTCCAAGCACACATGTTCAGTGCTGGAGCTGGCCAAGAGGCCGTGCATAGATCATATGCAAGACAATGCTGGGTTGCAAAATCCATGTCAGAAGAAATTCCATGCTCAGAACTGCAGAAAATGTCTCAGAACAAACAAGGTTAGAAAGTCACTATGCTTTTATTTTTTAATTTTATGCCCAGTTAGGCTTCCTTGGCTATTTTGATGATTTGTTTCTCTGATTCTGCAGCCAGAGGTTCCCTCCAGCCCCAGAAAACTGTGGCCTGAAGCTTTCGAGACAGCTGTGAGATTCTCAGGCTAGAGATGTGTCATGTTAGTACCCTGCAAAGCTGTAATTGCATCAATGACACTACAGTAATTTTACCACTGATCTATCTCTTACCATTTAAATAGTGTTTTAAAAGATCCATACATGTGGTTCTCAGCCATCTAATACTCCACCCACACTTGAGAAAAAAAACAGCAGCATTAAGCAATCAATCACTCAGGAACTGAGACAGCTACTACCTACCAGAAAGCTCCTTTCCATCCTTTCACTGTAAGAAAAGGACACCCTCCATCTTCTCCAGCAGCTCTGCTTCATACCAGTATTTTGCAGTATTGTGAACAGTAATAGCAATCCGCATAAGCGGTCTCTTTACTGCTCTCGTGTGCAGTACCCATAGCTCTGCACAGCCCTGGGGATGAGCAACTTGCAGAAGAAGGGAGTAGTGCTAGAGCTAACGGAATTAAATGCCTCTCCATGCTACAATAAACGGGGAAGAGAGGAGCTATCCCTCACAACATATTACCCCAAAGCTTCCTTCTTTAGATCAATTTTTTCCAGCCTGACCTAATGAAGTAGGGACGGATGCACAAGCATTTGCTAAGCATCCCACACTGACTTCAAAATCCCAAATGACTGTCTGACTCTTAATGCTTCTTAGATCCACATTAACTACGTTGCACCATCACTCCGGATTTTTGAGCGTAGTTCAGATGACCTTTTTTTTTCTCACCACCCCCTCACTCTCCCCTGTCTTTTTGTAGTTTTCTGCTTTCAAAGGGCTATAGCCCCACACAGTGTTAGAGGTGCCACATTGCAGGGGTGCTGTTGAGTGATGTACAGAAGGGCAAGTGCTGGAGGGAGCCAGACACTCTACTAACCTTTTGCTTGTGTTGTGGTTTTTTTTTTCAGCGTGTCTGCAAATACAACGTTGTCATGGTGAGTCACTTTGGCATCTATTTGAAATATTTTTATGGGGTTTTGTTGATGGGTATTTTGTGTTCACAAGGTGCAATATCATGGCGTTGACTCACCGGCGGTGTCTAGTACTTGACTGTGCTTTGCTTGTGAGCTGGTGCAACACTGCAAATGCCCTAAGTGGACCGAGGATGTATGTATGTATACACAGCTATTCTCAGAGCATCCTCTTTCCTGTGGGACTTACATCAACTTGCTTTCTAGAGCAGCTCATAGACCTTACTTGTAATTACAAGTCAAAAGTTTTATCAATATTTTCATACTGTATAACTCTAATTCAGATTTAACAGTTTTTATTTGCTTATGTGTCAGAAGGGATGGGAACGTGTCTTAGTGCTCTTTAAAGTTTATAGAATACTTACAAAGCAAAGGCCATTAAGTAGTGATTAATTAGAAAAGCAGTAAGTGCTTAGGATGCTGGGGAAGCCAGTGCAGGAGATACAGAGAATAAAGTCTGAAGAGCTGTCACCATCTCTGTTTTGCCAAGCATAGTGGTGGCTGAGCAGGTATGGCCATTCTCTGGAAGAATGGCTTTTACATTGATGATAACCCTTTTTAAGAAGTTGGATTAAATTTCCAGTCTCAAAGTCCTGCTTTAGAAACAAGCACCTATGAGGCAAAGTCCTCAGCTTTTTGCAGGTATTGTTTGTCCCTTTACCAACATGGGATTCAGAGGGAAAGAAAAAAGCCTTTTATTCAGAGGTTGGCTAGCCTTAAAGTGAGAACTGGGGAGCGTGGCTAAGCTGTGTGGCCCCATGCTGAGACCAAGTGGAAAATTCTGCTCTTCCTTGGCTGCAGCTCTCCAGTGGTGACAAGAGTTGCGCTGAAGATTGTGACCCCTGTCATCATTACCGTCTTTGTCCTGGCGCTGTACTTGCATGCCCAGCAAGTGGAATCCACTGCAAGGCTTGACTTCCTCTGGAAACTCCAGGTTAGTGGGTGTTTGCTGTGTTGGAGGAATACACAGACTCATTGGTGTTAGGGTAAAACGCGTGAACTATTCACTGTCGAGTTGAGGAGTGTTATAAAATGATTCTGCATTTAATTTGGATCTGGCATATAACTTGGCATACTGGTTATCCTTTTTTCTTCTTTGGTACTTTGCATTCTCATGATTCTCATTCTGGTTTTTTAATTTAACCCTTTGTTTCCTTGTAAATGCACTTTGAATAGTGCCCATAATAAAGGGTCATAGATCTGAAGATCAAAGTTAAGGAACTTGCGCACCTGAGCCCCTGTCACTGTTACAGGAACCTGTAATATAACACAATCTGTAAATATAGGAAGCTCGTATTCGCTGCCGATTTGTTTCCCTGAGTTCAGATGACTTTAGCTTGCTGTGTTTGGGAGTGTGAAAGATTCACAGTTGCATTTTCATTCACCTTCTTGTTAAGCAGTGGGAACTGGCTTGCTGTCCAGTCTTCATCAGCTCCTGGGCAGCAGTACTGGATAACCGACACACTGCAGATAATGCCATGCTTTGCTCCTGTCCCTGGGAGTATTAATGTGTTCATTAGTGTTTTCACTACTTGTGCCCACGAGTGATGTTGAGGTACCATACGTGATTCTTAAGCAAGCAATACAGCTGAGAATCACAGCACCACAGGTTTTCTATAGATTTTTTACCTTCTGATGGCAGGACATCATTCAAATAATAGGTCTCAGTGGTTGGAATAGGAGGCACTGAGGAAGCATCAATTAATTAAAGCTCCTTGGGAAGCAGATAAACATTGTTATCCTCGTTTATAAATGGTAAAGCAATGGACGGGATGAGCTGACTTGCCTGTTCCAGGTCTGGGCTCAGCTGGCCAAAGCATTTGTTTCCCCAGGCAGAGCCAAGTATTTTCCTTGTTCTGTCCGGACACATCACCTTCTAGAGGGTCCTTCCTCATTAACTTAATTTCCAATTTTGAATGTCCTGTTTCAGAAATCAGAATCCATGAACAAAGTCTTTTGCAAGTATTGCTTGTGCCTTTACCCACATGTACTTAAGGGATGTGGGGAGGCCATCCCTTCTCCCCTCACAAAGTGAGAGCTGGAGAATATGGCACACACACCTCTGTACCTTTACCTACAGACCAAAAGCAGTGAATTGAAGTAGTGCTGGTGTTGTGCAAGTCTGCAAAGAGCAATCAAATCCCCAGAGAGAAGTTATCTGTGAAGTCTTAGTAATCTAGTGAACTCTAAGTGCTTGTTTTCTTTTATTAAGGCCTAGGTACATCCTAGGAATGTCCTTCCTGAAGCACTGGTTCCTTCTGAACATTAAACCCAAATCCACACCCATTAGCGCAGAAGGAAGCAACCCATCCTCCTCACATTCCACTTCTCCCGAACATACTCCCACTACCACAGGAGACATGGGCTTTACAGGCTGGTGAAAAGTCCTCTCCAGAGTGTCGGGCTGGCCTGTTTCATTGGCTCCATGGAAACTGTACTTCATGACCATTATTGCCCCCCAGAAAACCTTATGGAAAAGGAGGGTCCTTTTATTAGCTATGTGAGCATGTGATAGGACTCAATGATCTCAAAGGTCCCTTCCAACCATGAAGATTCTGTGATTCTGTGATATATTCTCAACAACAGCTGTGGTTTTTTGTTGGTTTTTTTTTAATCATTTGGGGAGGGAGGGAAGGGATTATAATGCCACTCATACAGTTAGACTTTAGCAATATCCTCCTGAAACCTGTTGTGCTTGACTGGGAAAGCCAAATGTGTGTTCTCATGGATGGTAGGACAGTGGTGGAGTTCCCCAAAAGACCTTGTACAGGTTACCCAATTTAGGGCCCAGAAATATAACAACAACATTGGATTTTGATGTTACTCTGTGCCTGCTTTTACATATGTGTGTGCACACGAAGAGACAAACCATCTTCCACTGCAAAACACAGGTTTCTGCATCTCTCTGGTTCCTCCCTCCTTTGCCATTTTCCCCTTTCTTCTGTCTTCCCTGCAAGTTCATTTTCAGCTTTTTTATCCCTCCCCACAGCAGTTACCAAAAGAGTAAGCACGTCACTCTCTCCCTCCTAAACTAGGCCACTGAAGAGAAAGAAGAAATGGAGGAGCTGCAGGCCTATAACAGACGCCTCCTCCACAACATTTTGCCGAAGGACGTGGCAGCCCATTTCTTGGCTCAGGAGCGGCGAAACGATGAACTGTACTACCAGTCCTGTGAGTGCGTGGCTGTCATGTTCGCCTCCATAAGCAACTTCTCAGAGTTTTACGTGGAGCTGGAGGCCAACAACGAAGGGGTGGAGTGTCTGAGACTGCTCAACGAGATCATTGCTGATTTTGATGAAGTAAGTCACAGAAAATCTGGGTGGACAGAGTGAACTGAAGCAATGAGTTTATTTGTGCTTTACTGAGCTTCTGAAGGAACATGGCTTATTGAATCCTTGTGCCATGGTTCATTTCTCCTCGCTCTAGAAGTCTTTAATTATTTTTTTTTTTAACATTAAAGTCCCTTTATTGCCTCGTCACTCCTCCAAATATCTAATCCCCTTTCTTTCTATACTTTGAATAGTGGAGGCTCTGTCCAGTACTTTGTAGTGCAAGGACATTACCAGCATACATGTGTTTGTTGAGGTTTATTTGCTTCTTTTGCTCTTGTCTTGTGAAACAGATAATAAGTGAAGACCAGTTTCGGCAGCTGGAGAAGATCAAGACCATTGGCAGCACGTATATGGCTGCGTCAGGCCTCAACGATTCCACTTACGACAAGGAAGGGAAGACGCACATCAAAGCTCTGGCTGATTTTGCCATGAGGTTAATGGACCAAATGAAATACATTAATGAACATTCGTTCAACAACTTCCAGATGAAGATAGGTAATGTCACCGTGTTTACAAGATTAAGTATAGGTAGTGGTCACTCTGAGCTGGAAGTTTTATGGGCAGTAAAACCATAGCTCTTTCCTTAGCTGTGCAGTGAAGTTAATTGTCTTCTGCCTGGTGACAGCAAAAGTAACCTCTTTGGCCTCTGTGAAACATCAGGGCAGTTTTTTTCAGGCAGCAGCATTATTGCTGAAGCTCCATGAAGAATTAGAAGCAGTTGTGTGACCAACCTTGGTGTAGACAAGCTCTTACCACAGCATGGTCTCACATGGTGGTTGAGCTTGGGCTCATTTTGGCTGTGATGTGCTCCCTGCCCACACCTCTGTGGTCCCAGGCTCTGCCATTCTTGGGTGTTAAATTGTCTTTCAAGTCAGGGAATAAAAAGAGGCAGAAGAGGAGAAGGAAAAGAAATGTGAGGCTGTCAAGTGTGGTATTTGTTGTGGAAGGCCACTGGGCTGCCGCATCGTAGGCACTCAGCATTGCAGCAGCTGTGTGCTGACTTCCAAGTGAGCATTTTGCTTGGCAGCTGGATGGCAAATAAACTTTATCCTGTTGTCTGGTGCTGGAAAGAAGCTCTGGATTGAGTAGATCCAGCCTGTGCTAACAGTCAGACAGGGATCACGGATCAAAGAAGGGTCTTTAAAAGTTTCTTTCTCCACAGCTTGGCTGTAGCTTTACATGTCAGGGTAAATGAACCTCAGGATGTTTTTCTATTTTCTGAAAAATAACTTCCCTTAAGCTTCATGTGATTTGCATGTGATGGATCTGAGCATTGTGGGATTTCTCCTCTCCTTCCAGGCCTCAATATTGGTCCTGTTGTAGCTGGGGTGATAGGAGCACGCAAGCCCCAGTATGACATATGGGGCAACACGGTGAATGTAGCCAGCCGAATGGACAGCACAGGTGTGCCTGACAGGATTCAGGTAAGGAATTCACTGACATTGAAACTTAATTAGTAATTTAAGGTTTTGAAACTTAATTAGAATTGGAATTTTTGGTTTCAGTTTATTCCTTTGTGCCATACATTTATTTACACAGTACTGAAAGAAAAGCCAACTGGGGAATGCTAGTGGTACCATGAAGTTTTGCCATTTAATCTTGACCAGTTCTGCAACCTTGGCTCAAATACTCACAGCTGAGTTTGGGAGGAAGTGTCCAGCTGAGTTTCCTGCCCCGAGTGCCTCCTTGGCATGATGAGCACGGTCCTGCTGTGATGCTCGCTCACTCGTGCTGCCAGCTTTGCTCTTCAGCTACGCGCAGTTGTAGGTTGTTTTAGTTTCCAAGGGCTTGATTCAGAGCTGTACTTCTGTAATCCACTGCTCTGTTCACAATGCCACACGTGTTGTGACACTAGCGAGGAGCCAGGCATCGGTGGGATGGGGATATATAACTAGAGAAAGAGGACGGTTTAAGGGCTTAATCGAAACTGTCTTGTAATCAAGCATCTCCTTGGCCTTCAGACAGTGACCTTTCCAGTGATTCAATTCCACTGTCCTGCTTTCACTGAGCCAACGTCCACAGGAACAGGTTGTCATTCCTTGGGGAAGTACTGAAGGGATGTAAAAATAGTTAGAGTAACTGATGTAAAGGCCGAGAGAGGAAACCATGCTGTTTCTTTCCAATTAAGCTGTCGGTTAACTGGATCAATATTTATCCAACACCCTTTAAACTTTCCTACAAGATGGTTTGTGAACAATTTTCATTCTAGTTAAGCAAATCAGCACAGCAATGGTACAGCAACAGGAAGCCAGAAATAGAAATATTTAAAGCCACCTGAAGAAGGGTGAGAAAATACATTGGAATAAATAAATATCTCAGGAAATCTGGTCTTTAAACTCTGCAGCACAAGTGATTATTTTGAATGGCATCTGCAGAGAGAATTTGGATGCTGGCTAGATTATTCCATTCGTTCCATCTTTCTCATTGCCCACTACCTTCTCCTCCATAAAAACAACCCCCTGAATGACTCCTTCTAAACTGTATATCCTCTGTGGAATTTCCAAGTCATTTTTGAGGGCGTTTAAGATATGTTTAACCTGTTTTCCTACTACCACTCAAGTGATACAATGAATGCATCTGAGTAGACTGAACTGTCAGGTGCGTTTTTAAAAATGTGACTCATTTGTTTCTTTTTATCCCGTGACCTGCTTGAAAAAATGTGGGGTTTTTTTCCCCCCCAGTTGTGCACTGTGCGTGGCTTCTGCAGATTCTCACTTTCTAAGGTTGCGATTGTTCTGCAGCTTGTGCCAACCTTTTAGTTAGTGATCAATATGCAAAAGTCGACTGACTTTTAGAAACAAAATAGTTACTGCTACTTTAATTTTGTCTGTGTTTTACTCCAAAAGCAAATGACAAGACTGTGTGGAAGGTATGACAAGCATCTGCCTACTCTTGTTTATTCTGCAGGTAACCACAGACATGTACCAGGTTTTAGCAGCCAACAACTATCAGCTGGAGTATCGAGGGGTCATTAAGGTCAAAGGCAAAGGAGAAATGACCACCTACTTTCTAAATGAAGGGCCTCCGATTAGTTAGCACCGATTGCAGCGTCACTCAAAGATGGAATTTGCATTACACAAGATTGTGAATCAGAGAAGAATCACTTTTTGGCAGTGAAGCTGACAACGCAGCGCAGTTGAAATTTCTCACCGTGACTCTAGAGCTGGTATCAGCAAACTCTTTGGCCACCCATCATGAAAGGCAATCGAAAGAAACCACCTTGGAGTCGTTCCTGGCTGAGTGCTAAATCGACCAAAGATGTGTACTACAGAGTTCACAGATAAAAGACGTGAATTTGGAAATTTTAAAAAAAAGGCTGCTACCACAGGATGATATAAGAAGCTATTTAAGTATTTATTGACGAAACACAACATTTACTTGGTTGAAGGAATGTATGATTCACTACAAAGCATTATTTTGGAATGGATTTGCACTCCCATAACGTTTCCATCCCATACTGCCAGCTATTTGAAGTGTACCACTGTGCTTTTATTAGCTGTTTTGAATGGGCTTTCAAAATTGACACCCACTGTTGCAGCACACAAAAAGGCCTTTTAGAAGGGCATCGGTAGTGTTTTAGTGTGAAAAGACGTTATAGCCCTGGCCCCCTCTTTTCCCTTCTTCTACAAGGCTCAATGACTGCTCTTCTGAGTGGGGCTGGCACGGCTGATGAAGGGGAAGATCGAGGTAACGAGAGATGGCTCTACAACCGTATTTATTAAAAAGTCTTCTGTGCTCTTCTTTGGTATATATCAGTTTACATGGGAAAGACTAGATGTAAACAAGAGACACTTTGTGGGGGGGAACTCCCCTGAAATTTGTTGTGGTTTTTTTTGTATTTTTTATTTTGTAATATTGAAAACATGGAGATCTAACAGATATACCAAATTCTATATTTTGTAAATTATATATAAATTAGAAGGCAGGCTGTCCACACCGAGGTGTGGTGGGAGGTGTATATAACCTGTAGACTTTTGTGTAATTTTTTTGTGCATAATACTCTGAACACAGACTTGGCAGTTTTCAGATTATCACTATACAATCAACCATCAACAAACAGGTGAGTTTCCAGGCTGAATCAGATGCATTTTTAAACTGAAAATCCAGAAATACCTACAACCCCAAAGAAGAGGAAAATAACAAAACGCAGTAGTCACACAGTTGTTCCATGCAGCATTCAAGCGGAGGGTGGCACCTTAACAAATGGAAACAGGACCTTTCAGTTTTAGCTACCGAGATGGTATCAGTCAAACATGTCAAAAAGAGCTCTAAACAAATCTTCTAACTAACTCTAATCAGAGCTCTTATAAGAAGAGAGAAAAAAAAATAAGCTCATTTGAACTTTTCCTTTAAAAAAATCATTTTTCGTAGATGGTCTTAATAGAATCCTGCTGGTATGAGAGTTGTCTGATATTGTAACTGCCGTTTGACATTACAAGGAACTATGTACTTCAGCATCGAGTTGACTTTCCTGATGTAGGCACTTATTTAAACTGAGTCACAGATTTTCAATTTTTCCGGAATTAGGTGATCTTCAAAAAAGTCTATGATGGCAAATGTGTATATCAGGTGGTTGACCTTAAAATACAGTGCCATTGATATTGTGTTGGACATCTTTATCACTAGTGGGGGGTTTATGAATAGTTCACTGTTATCATTTGTGTACCTTTTTTAACTATTAAAGAAAAATCCCTTGGTATTTTATTAAAAAAAAAAAAGAAAATAATTTTAAAAAAAGCTATATTTTTTATATTCTATGAAGGGAGAGTTTTGATATTGAATTTGGCTAGCACTAAAAATGACTCCAGTCTTTTGACATTTAATAAAGTTCTTTTCCACTCTTCTCAGGGCAGAATTATTGTAGTACTAACAGCTTAATGATTGCACTATGGTGGTGGTGATTTATTTTTTCCTACTCAACAACGAGAATAAGTGATAATCCATGGGCCTGTCTTAATTAATTTGCCATATTGCTAAGCATAACACGAGCATTAAGCCATTTAAACGTGAGTTTAAATGGCATCGCCCCTTTCCTTCCCCCTTCCACTAGGAAACATCTCTGAAAAGTATAGTATATTGACTTCTGTAAAACTGCCAAGTCTGCCCTTGTACTATACTTTTGCTCCTTTACATCTTTCCTGGTTTGCAGAATACTTAAGTTGCATCACGCTGTTATGCCTTTCTCCCCCGTCCCCCACCTCCACCTTCCATCCCTTTTCCCCCTTCAAGAAGTTTCATTACCTTCATGCCATACACTCGAGTTTTTAGGTTTGCTTTCTGCTTTACGGAAGTCTGCGGTCTTCTTAACTTTCGATTCATCTTATGAAGTTGTGTTGTCAATGAAATTTCAAGTCCCCGGTATCTCTAGCTGTGATTGTTGACAGTGTGTCATGATCATTTCAAGGGGTATTCACACACTCTTTACTCTGGATCTTGCAAAAATGGATACAGTTATGATTTCCCATGGAAATTGAAATCTATTTAAGTAATTTAACTATATTAAACACTGTTTCACTGGTAAAGTGTCTCTGTTTTATTTTAGCTGCATCTGGCTAGTGAAGAGATCAGGCCCTAAGCTGTGTAGGAGATGCTGATTTTTGCACACAGAAACAGCCAATTCCTGACCAGCGATGGACGGATGCCTGTTTGGAGCACACTGGTACCAGGCAACACCCAGTTACAGAGCCTCAAGGGCTTGTTTGCCCAGCAAACATCCCCTGCGTCCCTCCGCTGCACACACTTGTCTGGGGA
>KZ506075.1:115638-130991 GCA_002844005.1 Limosa lapponica baueri | reverse complement strand
CTAAACATCTTTATAATTCTATTGCTTCTTTCTCTGGACCTTTTTTTCCTTATATCTTTCTTAAAGATTGGTGATTGAAGCTGGAAGTATTATTCAAGCTTTAGCTGGAAACTAGAGTAATAATCCATTAGTGTGTTCCTGTTTCCTGGATGGTAATGCCAATTCACAGATATGTTGAATCAGTGAATTTATGTTAAGTGCAGCCCGGCTTCATCACAGGTGCCTAAAGCTCTGAATCAGGCTCCTGAAATCACAGCGCTGGCTAAGAACCCGTGACTTTCTAACAATTCTGCACTATAAAAAAAATTGCATCTGATTTTAGAGGTTTTAGAGAAACCTGTGTCCATAATCACAAGGGCTAAGATTATGTTCGCTGGAATGAACTGTTCTTGCTAACACAGCATCAGCTGGGTGTGAGCAAGGTCATAAAAATCATCAGCAGAATATCCAGTTTATTTCCTTGCTTCTCTTTTAAAAGTCTTCTCTGCCAATTCAGTCATAAGGGCCTGTGCTGGGAAGAAGAGTTTCTTTCACGGAACAATAGTGTTTAATTCTCAAGGGCTTTGCAAGTCTGAAGCCACCTCGTAATGTCACATAAAGTATCTCACTGGTAATAAATGCAGATGTTAGAACAAAATACAGCATTATCCCAACGGCTCTTGATGCAGCAGGGCCCAGCATGATCTCCTGCATAAAGAACACCATATTTCTGAAAAGTAATCTTCACGCTGCATCTCAATTAGTTTGAAAAGCAACATGTTGTTAATGCATTTTTTATTTACAGGGCCATCAGTATTGTGGGCTTATGGAAATAACACGCGTGAGCTTCTCTGATGATTGTGTCCCAAGCTATTCCAACAGTAACGTGCTCTTTCTTTGGGGCTTTTCTGCTTACTTTATTCCCTCTATGGTAGAAGCAGCTGATCTGGAAAGCCACATGAATATACTCCTAGTACGCATAATCCCTTTAGTTCCCGACATGACTGTAATTGAACACATTGGCAGACTTTGTTTGTATTTAAATATTTTCATAGAAGAGAAAGTCATTCCAAGCTGATCACTTCATGAGGCCAAAAATTTCATTAGAAACCATTTAAACAATTACAATAAATAAGAAAATCATTATTGGTAAGTACAGTTGTGCCATAAACATTAGAATTTATATTCAAAGAACTCTTGGTCCCTAAAGAAATTTGTCTTTGTTTATAATAAGAGCCACAACAAACTTACTTGAGTAAGAAAAAAAAAACACACATAAGACTTTGTAATCCACAGTTAGGATGTTCTATTTGAAATTTAATTCAGAAGGATAGAACGGTTTCTTAGGACTGAAGGGATTATTAGGCACTGTAATATCTAATAAGATTATAAGATGGAGGCGGTAGCTCACTGTAATAGAAACCCGCTAAGACACAGGAATATACTCAGACATAGGGATGGGCAGGAGTTTCTGGGTTATCAAATCCAGTCCCCAGGTACCGCAGGCAACTGGATCACATAATCCATTTCATACATTTTGTGAGCTTCACGTTAACACTAGGTATGGTTTTGGCCCTATAATTTTTGCACCCTCACTCTGCAGGGTGTACTCTTAATTATTCATAGCCAATTTATACCCACTTGCTCATACGCCAAGATTGCCTACCTTTAATATTTCCCCTACCTGATGTAGTTACAAGCAGTGATCAAACCATATCTCAGTTTTCAGCTGCTAGGCTAAACGAGCTGCATACGTACATTTTCCTTTCATGAAAGGTTCTCCAGTCTCTTCATCTTAGCAGCCCTTTTCTGTACCCACTTCATTGAGAATCCAGGTTTCTTTACATGAATGACCAGAATCGTGGTTTATTCCAAACAACTTCTTATTGGGGTCTTATACAAGGACGTTCATGCTTCCCTTGCTCTTCTGGAAACATCTCTTCTATTGCTTTTTAGAGTTTCAGTTGTGTTTTCCATGGGTTTCCTGCAGAATTTTTTCTGCTGCTCTCTTACTACTTCTGTGGCCTCGCTCTTCAAGGACATTTCAGTTCTTGCTGTGGGATATTCTGAACTTTCTCTACACCAATGATATTGCCTAACTTTGTGACTTCGATACTTTTTAATGAATGGATACCTCTGTTTTCCAAATGGGTCATTAATGAAAATAATAATAATAAGCAGTCTTAAGACTTACTTCTTAGGAGCTCTGAATGATTCCCTTTCAACACAGCTCAGCTTCTCTTCTTCTAGCACCCTGTATGCCTTCCAGTTCCTCTATAAATCTCAGACTTCTCCAGGTTGGAGATATAATTTTATACACGGCTCCTCATCAGTTACTTTATTGAAGTCCAGCCAGTCAGATTTCCCTTCTTTGTCTTGCTAATTAATTACTGTATCAAAGAAAGCTATTGAATTAGTCTGGTATTATCCAGCCTTAGTAAATGCTAAATTCATTTTATTCTGTTTTCCTCTGACTGTCATGACTTCTATAATTCTTTCCTCCCACATTCTTTCCTAAAGCTTGACAAAAAACGTTGATGTACACAAAGCAAAATATATTGTGCCTTTTGAGTGAAATCCGTGTTTTATTTGTCTTTGGTATAGATTAGTTATTCACATCAGTATGTATTTTTGACTAGCAGTTAGGGTTGAGCAGCAGTTACAAACGCATTGGATGCCTCGCTACATTCACTAGCAGAAATGTATATGATTCTTTTTTTATTATTAGTATTTAAATACTGCTTATACCACTCTTTAATTTATATTCTTTTGGAATATAAATTCAGAATGTCTCTCTGATTGAGACATGGCCCCACATGGAAGAGGGTCTTTTCCCGAGCAGGTTTGTCATCCAACTCAAACATGAGATATGCTGCTGAAAATCAGAGGACAACATGTACGGTGACTTGACGTGTCGGGTGATCACAGGTATTGGGCATGGAAGAGATACGGCTTTTGAAGAAACAGAGAAGAGTTGGGAAGGATTTGGCTGAGAAGTACCGGATGATTGTTCCAGATAGAGATAAGTTACACATGGTATTGTCGTCTTCTTTGTGCTTAATTTTTAATTATGTGTGGGCAGTGCACAAATTGAAAGAAGAGCTGGTAAGAAACTAAATCGAGACTTGAATTTCAAGTCCAACACTGACCCACAGACTTTGTGTGTCCTTGGGCAAAATGCTTTCTCCTTTTTTTTCCCTCTCACCGCCTCATCTGTAAAACAGAGATAACACTACTTCTTTTTCCCCAACCTGACTATTTACATAATAAAAGCCTTTCCATGCATGACAGTCTCTTATATATTTGTATAGCATCTAGCATAATGAGGACCTGGATCTTGGGACTACAATGCAAACAATACACAACAATTAAGATTATACATCCACCCAAAATATACTTAATGCACCTAATACTGCGGTTTCTCGCCAGAGAGACATGACTTTATTACAGGGTGAACTCTGCTTCTGCGACTTCTGCAGCCCCTCCTTTTGTTCTGCTCTCTCGCCTACGGAAAGCTTTGGCGCAGAGGTGGGTTTTAGGAAAGTTAGGAGTCCTGATCCTCTTATCATCTCCTGCAGGTGGAAGGAGTGATGGACCCCAAAGTCCAAAGGGACCTGCCAGGAGCTGGGCAGCATCACGCAGAGGCTCTGCAGAAGAGAAGACTGAGAGGTGAAGCTCATCAGTGCTTCTAAATATCTAAAGGGCAGGTGTCAAGACGATGGGGTCAGACTCTTTTCAGTTGTGCCCAGCAACAGGACAAGAGGCAATGGGCACAAACCGAACACAGGAAATTCCATCTCAACATGAGGAAAAACTTCTTTACTTTGAGAGTGCCAGAGCACTGGAACAGGCTGCCCGGAGAGGTTGTGGAGTCTCCTTTTCTGAACATAATCCAAAGCCTCCTGGATGCATTCCTGTCCAACCTGCTCTAGGTGGCCCTGCTTTGGCAGGGAGGTTGGACTAGATGATCTCCAAAGGTCCCTTCCAACCCCTACTGTTCTGTGATTCTGTGATTTCTTGTTACTCCTTCTGCTGTATCAGGGAAGGTCTGCCTTGAAGGCAGCTGGTTCTTCTCTGGAAAGGGAAAAAAAGCCTCAGCCAGCAGTGTCTTGTCCATGTTGTCACTGGGGAGAACTGGATATCACTGCGGGACGGCCCAAGCATGGGGCTGTCCTTTCCTTCTCTAAGCAAATCCCGCACGCCGGGGAGAGGTCTTGGTACATGCTGGAGATGCGGTAGGAACACTAGATCTGATCACCCCGATCCACATTCACGGGGTGGGACACAGTAATAAGTGTCCCCTCACCAGCAACCTGGAGGGTACAGGATGGGAGCCGCACTATTATGCTTCCCGTTTTCCTCGGAAACGTTATCTCGAGAGTTTATGCTCAGGTTGGAGACAAACAGCTTCTCACGCCGGAACTTTCTGGGAAGTGGGAAGCTCTTTCCCCATAAGCTGTACGGCCAGAAGATAACGCCAAAATATTGCTCTTGTCGGAGATGAGTCTGGGTCTGCTGCAGTTTCTCTGCGTGCCAGGAGAAAGTAAAGCGGAGGGTGCTCGGCTCCCTGAGCTGGGGAGTGCAGGCCCTGAGGCTGGGTTGGCTCTGCAGCTACTTGGCTCGAAGGGCAGCAAAAGCATGCATAAATTAGAAGCTTTTAAGGCCAATTTCCTTGTTTTGTCCCAGAGTAACTGACTGAGGGCACTGAATGTTTGCAGCCCTCCCCATAGGCAGGTGACATTTTTTAGTGCTTCTCTTGTGCTGGCAGATATGCTATTACGTTAATTTAATTGTGCAACACTGCCCTAGCTAAAAAATACAGACATTTTAAAAAAAAAACACCTAATTTTGTTCTCCCCCCCGCCTCCTTCACAAATTTTTTACAAACAAAAAGAAAGAAAAAGCAAAGTGATGGCAACCGGATTATTAGTAATACAGAGTAACTGATTCATTTGGTTTCACGTACTGTGCAAGGAAGATTGCATTGTGTTGCGGCTATTGTTGTTTTATGGGAACGGAGACTAGATATCAGGTGTCTGTTACAAATGTTAGGCACAAAAATGAAACACCCACACACGCCGAAAGGACCGTCAACACCGCAGGAAGAATTACTCATTTTGCAAGCAGAAAAGTGACAAAGCAGAGGAGTGACAAATGCTCTAGATAAATCCAGAGCTCCAATTTAATGCATGGGCTAAGGGCCTTTTTTTCCCCAAGTAAAGACTCCTAACTCTTGCAGCGTTTCTTACTTCTCCATAATTTAGCTGTGCACATATTTGGCATTTAGAGTGTGACGGATTTACACATTTGCTACCAAATGAGCTGCAAGAGCTAATCAGCTCGCGCAGAATTGCACATATTAATGAAGAAGGCTCTTCTGCATGCCTGCGATGTAGACACCCACTTAACTGGGGCACCAGAGACTAATTTGAAAAGATTTTGTTCACGTAGGAGCTTTTTTCCTATGATGAATGCTTGCAGGGAATCATGTGCTGTAGAGAGGGAGGGAGCAGTATCTGCGAAATCTGACTAAATGATTCTCATTACTGAGTGATGGAAGAGCAATAGGAAAGATAATTTATTAGTGGCTCAAAGCTAATGAGAATAATTAGCACTATGATGCTTTCTAAGCAAACACAGAATAACTGTTCCTTAAGGAGCATGGTTGCCCTGCAAGAGCTGCGAGTGCTCCGGGCGGGAGGACAGAGCACTTCCAGGGGCAGGGACCACGTCGGGCAGCTGGGTGAAAACGCCTGGACATCCTCCTGGCTTTAATTATGTGCCAGCATTGGAGCTCTGGTGCCCTAAATTTTGGGCTAACAGACCATCTTTTTGCAGACCTCAAACCCAGTGGGCTGATGAATACGCAGAGTTTACACTTCAGCTTAACTCCTCGGAAACCAGAGTCTGGAAATCGCTGCCTTAGATACTGAGATTTTTTGCAACATTGCATTGTACAGAGCCTGCCAAAACCTTGGCAAAAGCCGAGCCAGTCGAGGGTGCTTCGCAGGGAGTATTTCAGTGGTGCTGGTCAGTCAGGCGCTCCAGGAGTCCTGGTTGCCAGCAGATAAAATGGTATTTGGAGTCTTTTCCTTTGCAGAAACACCCAGGTACCGTCCTTCCTTAATCGGTAAATAAAAGCAGGATGCACAGAGAAAGCGTAACAACTTCTCATGACCAGCCAAGTAAAATAATGGGAGAAATTTTGGTTTCCGATGAGTTCCAGCAGAGAGCAGTTATGTACACAATCGGATTAGCCAGAGGGCTGCACACCCGCGGTTCCAGCGGAGCCATGGAACGCTCAGGGATGCTGGGCTGCCAAAGGCAAAGGAAATGCCAGCCTTTGGCCCCAACACTCAGCACCTGCTGATAAAAGCTAATTTCCCCCCCTCTCAGTTTTCAGAATTTACTCCTGCAATCCCAGTGTACCATTACAGACCCAATCTCACTAAAGTAAGCCTATTAAATTAAAATGAGGTGCACGTGGACAACAGTCCCCACTCCCCTGAGTGTCGTTTTGAGCAAATGGCTTGTTTCATAGTATGTAAAATGCAGTTGGCAGTGGTTTAGTATTATTCTAGGAAATCCATACAGGCGACATTTCTTTCTCTTAATATAGCACTATAAAGAATATGGAGAGTGATTTTGCTTTTGATTTTTAAAAGGAAAACAGCCTATGGAAGGATCTGTAGACTAAGCCACCAGGTCTTGACTTTTCTTTTGAAAAGCAGTAAGCCTCTAAAATCAAAATCATCCATGAAGCAATTCCATCCAAAAGGAGACTCTGTCTGAAGCATTCTCTCAGAGCTTACTCATGACGGGAGTTGCATCTGCTTTTTTACTCCCTAATTAAATGCTGTAAGGACATAAACCTTACCCCTCTAATCTTTTTTTTTTTTTGGCCATCAATATCAATCTATCCTTGTGGATGACTATTGAGAGAAGTCAGCAAGATTCAGGGACCTAATTTGGCCTGGGTGGGAGTTTAGAAAAATTCCCAAGGCTGTCTTCACCCAGCTGCAACAAGTTAGAAGGGGTACGGGGGTGTGCGTGTGTGTGTGTGTGTCAATGGGGCTATCAGATCCAGAATGCAATTTTGCAGGGGGAGGAAAGAGGAAATGGACATTTGCTAAGTTGCTTTTCTTGATTCAGATTGGAAAGCAAGTTTCTTCCAGTCTCTCCTGTAGGAGTTCATAGAATCATAGAGTTGTTTTGGTTGGAAAAGACCTTTATGATCATCAAGTCCAACCGTTAAACCCAGTACTGCAGTTACCACTAAACCATGTCCCTCAGCACAACATCTACACGAATTTTAAATACCTCCAGGGATGGAGACTCAACCACTTCCCTGGGCAGCCTGTTCCAATGCTTGACAACCCTTTTGATGAAGAATTTTTTCCTAAGATCAAATCTGAACCTCCCCTGGCACAACTTGAGGCCGTTTCTCTTGTCCTGTCACCTGTTACTTGGGAGAAGAGACCGAACCCCACCTCTCTACAACCTCCTTTCAGGTAGTTGTAGAGAGCGGTAAGGTCTCCCCTCAGCTTCCTTTTCTCCAGGCTTAAACAACCCCAGTTCCCTCCTCGTAAGACTTGTTCTCCAGAACCCTCACCACTAGTTGCTGTAGTTTGAATAAATAAGGACATAGTTATTGGGTCAGAGACAGATGGATAACTCCTTTACAACAGAAGCCAAATTATCCTCTTGGGTTGAAGGGGACGGGGATAAAAGCATATGCTTATCTTGGGACTTAACCTAGGTCTCCCATATCCCAAGAGTATTCACTCTCCTAGGATCTTGTCAGGGCTCCTTTTTCCTTCCTTTAGTGGATGAAACAAATCCAACATCTCAGGCTCTACCATTAGATGGGGAAACCATTTCCCATCCAGCTGCTGTCAGTCTGCACAAAATGCTCCGTTCTCCTGCTGCCCTTCGTCTCTCCAACCGAGTCCACAAGGGGACTCAGACCTCTGGGGTATTTATATGGTGTTTAAGCCAACACTGGGGGGAACAAAGCGATACACAATCCTTGCTCAGCCTCTCTGCTGCGTACACATTTTACTCCTTCTCAACAAGACTTAATCTGCTTGGGGTTAACGGCGTAGCGGATGTCCCAGACCTCTGAATCACACCTTAAAAGGGCTGAAAGAGCAAACCCGTAATTGCCAGAGCAGAATCTCTGATTCACTGCAAACCATTTGTTATCAGCAATTAAGTTTCTTGCTGATAAATGATTCATGATTTGAAAGCCCAAATTACTCACTTTTAACCATGGCAGAAATTCCTATGTGGTTATGAGCGCCTGGGCTGTGCATCTACTACTAGGGGCTAGAAAATCTGTGTGCAATGCCCAACCGCTTAAATACACAAAGTAAGAGCTCTTATATATAATATACTTTTCATTCACAGTTTGTAGAAAAAAATTTCCAAAGTATTTCAATTTCAACTTGACTGAAGCAAATGCAAACTGAATTCCCTAGCAAATATAAACATAAACTGACTTCACTAGCAAATACAAACACCAACTTCTGCTTTACTGGAGGCAACAGATTTACAACAGCGTAACTGAGATCCAGACCGGGTCTCCTAATTAAAAAGGCTTGGAAGCAAAGCTCACGGTACACTCTAGTTCACAGTAACTAAGGCTTTTGTCAGCCATTTGATGTAATCGTTTATGGTGTTCAAAACTGTATTTTTCAAAAACCATTCAGACTATAAACCAGATGAGTCACGACCCTGTAACAGAAGGTAAATTATTCTCAAATATTTTATATTTGTGCATTAACACATGATTAGCCAAGAAAAAATGAATGCCCAAGTCCAAGAAGTAACTGACAAAAGACTGAAGGGAAAAATGAGAATCCCTAATTTTAATTTTATTATGGTGTAACCAGCTGTAAGGAATTACTGGTCTGAAGCACAGTGCACAATTGTCCTATCCTAAACATTTACTAAAGCCTATAATTCAGAATGATCCTGACAAGTGATGTCACCATTGGCAAGCTATGATTTTTTTTTCCTTTTTTTTTTTTTGAAGACTACATTTCTCAGCAATTAGCACAAACGTAGGCACAGTCTATGCACAGAAATGCTCTAGCATTTCTGGAGACTGTATTCCTTTAATGCCAGCTGCTTTGACTCTGAGATGAAAAAAAAATGCAGTAAGTTCTGGACTGATCATACTTGATAGTTTGCTGATAAGCAAAAGAATTCCTGTTTCAAATCAAATGGCATCAATATATATCATTTTGTAAACGCAGGGCAGTTTGCTACTGAAAGCCTGAAAGAAAGAATTAGCGTGATCTTATGCAAAAGCACTAAACACAACATGAAGTAAGTATGGTAACAGAAAAGAAAAAAAAACCCCACAGTAAGAGACTTAATAAATTAAGCTACTTTCACACTAGGATATTATGTACTACCCCGCAGCTGATTTTTTGAGTGAAGAGACTCATCAGGTGCTTAATAAGAGAAGATACTTGGCACAGCTCCATCGCCATTCAAATTGATGTCATGGTTAACAAGCTGGCTACCATACAAGGCCAATCAGGCTACCGGTATTCCAGATTACTCACTAATGGCTTCAGCAGCTTAACGAGTGCCAAATGTACAGTGCCATTAATTGGGCAAGAGAGAAGAGGGGAAAAAATATCGAGAAAGGAGGTAAGATGCCATTCACCTCCTGAGCAGCACAGCACTGAGTTGTCCATGAGCACGGCCTTCACCGAGGAACCAAAGCGGCAAAAGGAAATGAGATGGGCAGAGTGAGGAGCAGGAGGAAGATTTGAGACCCAAGGCACAGCTCTTCACGGTTAAAAGCCATTTCATCTGCCCGTTGAGTGCCAGGGCAGACGGAGGCCGCCCCTCGCCCCACGGTGCCACCCAGCACACCTGGCCACCAGGCTGTCCCCAGGCGAAGGGGTGGTGGGCACCCGTCCTGCCTGCGCTGGCTCTTCCTGAGCCACCACCAGCTACAGTCGCTCACCCAGCGGGGAAGAAGCTGAACAAGGCTGATTAATGATAAAAATACTTATCTGTTTTAAAATTTATTTTTAGTTCAAAGTGAATCACAACTTCCTGCCCCTCCCTCTTCCCTCCTGTGAAGACATAAGTACCTCCAGATCAACATCTGTCTTTTTTCCTTAAAAGTATCAAGAGTGTAACACATTTCAATTGCTGCCAATACAGGTTTTACAGTGATGATTTTTTCAGAGACGGATTGTTTATGCAACTCCTTAAAGAGCAAAAAGGAAAAATCCCACATACAAACACAGATCAACTTTTGGCATGTAAACACGTAACATACAGAGTTACTGCATTATCAAAAGTATTATGCATTTATCAGAACAGTTGAACGTAACACTTTCCAACATGGCCCAATCATAATTTGAAGGGCGATTGTATATCCTATGATGGTAACTGTATACCCCTATAGGGTAATCACTCTGGCCATAACTTACAGAGGCATTTGACAATATTGATGCCAAAAAAAGGAGGGTTTAGTTTAATTTTTCCCATGCTCTGCTGCTTTTTGATACTCGGTTTAATTAACTCAATACATTTTATAAAAGTATGTAAACAGTCCTGATTTAAAGACCAGAGAGAATTAAGTGAAATCAACAGATCTGGACTGGCCAATGTTAATGTCTTCATTAACTCAGATACCTTTTTTATCCCTGAGCACCTTAAAATTGTTCCCCCAAATCTCACTGAAGAACATGTAACTATTTCACAAGAATGTAAAACTGCATTTGGATTAATCTGTGTCTTACAAGTCCCACTTTCCTTCACTGGTTTAAAAAACAAAACAAAACAAAACAAAAAATGTGTCCCCTCCCCTTTGTTTTTTACAAGTACTGCAATACCTTAAAAAAAAAAAAAATCACCCTATCAAACAACATCACCTACAGACACACTACAGACTACAAAAATATTGCATAGGAGTGTCAGTGGGCATAGTCTCACAACATGAGAGAAAATGCTAAGTTTTCTTTAAAACATTATGGCAACATTCTAATTTATTTTCCTTTTAAAAATCAAGTGGTTTCACTTTATTTCAAAATTGTACAAAATGGCCATGGCTGTTTATAAAAAAAAGTCTCTGTCTTGAGAATATGTGAAGTCTCAGGTGCATTAACAAAAGACCTGGAACCATTCACAGTGCAGCGGAAAGCTTCTTTTGAGGCAGAAACTACAATTCATCCTTCTTCTTTCCTACTCTTTCATGGTCTCTTTCTCTCAGGGTTCGCATGAAAGTGGTGAATCCAGGCTCCTGGTTTTGAAGAAAGAAAAGATATGGGTCATAGTTTTACAAACAAACCAAAACAACGTGTCAAGAACGCTTTTAGCTTCTGTATCCCATGGCAGAATATAAAGTAAGGAACAGTTATTGCTTCTGCATCACCCCATCGTGCAGTGCTCTGCTCCAGTGCTGCTCCGCTGCAATGCAAGGGGGACATATCCACCCAGATGCCCCGTGTCAACCTTTGAAGAGACTGGGCATAGAGAAAAACGCCCTAAAGCTGACAGGACAATGTAAAATCTGTCCCGTAGAAATGCCACCGATGCCTATTTGTCAAAAACACTCAAAGACATTTTCATGCCACATTTGTATGCTACCTGTGTCATTTTGCAAGCAGTTAGTGGATCATCTGTTGGCCATACGCACATTTGCTGCTGCTCCTCATTCCTTAACAGTATTGATAATGATCTTCCTCCTTTTCTACACATTCAGATGAAGAGAATTACATTTTTTCAAGTTACTATCAACATTATTGTCAAACAATTTCAAACCCGGATGTCTAGATGCTGACCTCTGTATTTCAACAACTTAAGAGTTTCTGATTTCTAAGGCTGCCAGATGCCAGCAGTTTCCTTTCGAAAGCAAAACCAAAACCCTGGAGCTGGGAAGCTTTTTGAGAACAACAAGAACTTGAACTTCTAAAACCACTCACTATTCTTCCATTGAAAAAACCTGAAGTGACAAGTTTTGGCCATACATCATCTGAGGACATCTGGCAATCACTAGGTCCCACGGGAGGACCCCAGTTTTCACAGCAGTGTGTCTGGAAGTCATTTAAAGTACACTTGGGTCAGAGGGTGTCCTGACTCTTCCTTGCTTGAATTGCTTGGGGTGAAGTGCCCTAAAAATGTCTGCTCTGGAACTGCAATTCCCTTGGAGGTGTGGAGGACCACTGGCAGGCTACCACTGGGGGACATGCTCTTCCCCATAGCCAGTGCTCCAGTGTGGGGTGGGAAGGAGCTGAGATCTCCTGCTCATACAGTTGCTATGGCTGCCTCTGTAACAGGCCATGTTCCTCCCACGGCAGCTGACATTGCTTCTTTTCTTCCCTGCCCACGTGAAATGATGATACAGCAGCTGGACCACACTGAACTAAATGCTCATGGACATCTACTGATTTAGTGCCAGAATCAGGAACAGAAAACAGGTCCCCTGGCTCCCACTGCTCTCTCCTGAGATTTGTTTCGCAAGGTGGGAGGTGATTGGCCAATGTGGTTCAAAAGGGCTGTCATGACGACGAGAAATTCTTTAACAGCGCAATCCCCTGTTGCTGAAACAGATGTGTGAACAGACCTGGAAACTCTGTGGAAGGCTCTGGGCTAAGCGCTGCCTCCAGCATTACCATGATAGGAGGTAACAAAACCTAATTTGATGCTGTACAAGCAGAAGACCATAGGTCCCAGGAGAGGTGGAGGGGGAACAGTTGCCAGCAGCGGAGAGATTGCGGTGTTCCTGTTGGGTAATTTAATTCTACCCAAGAAAGGGTTGGCTGCACGCAAGGGATTAGTCAGTCCACTTTCCAGCATAGGGATAATCATCTCCCAACTGCTGTGGCCTCACAGCACTCCTGTCTTCCTAAATTCTATTTATCAGCCACCACAGATCCTTCCTTTCATATATCATTTCTGTAAGTATGAGTTAGAAATACAAAGACTGCGGCTGAAATTTTACTTAATTTTTGGCTACTGCACCAATCTTTGCTTTTAAGAAAAGATCCACAATCGGAACTAAAGCACAGTATCCATAACAACGCCTGTATCAGCACATGAAATGGTAATTACTGGGGTCCTAATGCTGAAGAAAACTGGGAAGTGAAGGTCCATGAAGACTTCTCTTAAGATCCTAACTGACAAAGAACCTCAGAATTTGGCCTTTTCTTCATGCTTCTCTGTAATTTGGTGAGCTGTAATAGCAGCAATAACTTTCAGGCAAGGCTCTTATCAAAATACTGGACAGTTTGAAGACCCCAAGTTTTTTCTTGCATACCCTAGCTTCTCCGGGCAATCCATCACTGCTGAGAAGTAACCTCCCTTTAGGAGGCTATGACAGAGAATGCACGCAAATAATTGGACTGCTTTCTTTTTTTCAGGCACTTTACAACCACAGAAGGCATTTTGCCATTTTTGCCCCTTGTACTCATAGTATATAATTAGCTGGCCACAGCAGGAAAAAAGAATGAAGCTTCAGCCCATGGGCTAGATGGCACAATTGGTCTTTCCATCCTGAGCTCCAGAAGTAAATCTGATTCAGGGAGAATGAGATACTTAGTTTCTCCCCCAGTCTCCAAAGGACAGCTTTGTCCCTGCTATAAAACCAATGGCCTGTCACCATTTGGCAGCCTGGTGGACCCATATTTGCAGTATATGTGCGATCCAGATCCAGGACTGACAGGAACAAGTTCTGTATTTTCTGACATTTCTGCACCTAGCAGCAGCCCATGCAATAAGCCTTTCACTGGGTCCAAATTCACTTGCAGACTTCAGCTTGAAGAACAAAATACACAACAAAGCATTACCTAGTCTACTCTTTTTTCCTCTTCTTATGTTCCTAAAATAAACCAAGTATGTTCCTCATGCAGAGATGTACAGGGGTGTGGTACACAATGATTCATCCGTGTAAGACAGTAACAAGCAGTTAAACACCTTTCCAGCGTGGTAAAAATTTACTCCACAATTTTAATTTGCAAGGCAGTGGAGACCTTCCTCCCTGCAGCAGGAGATGACTCTTGCTTTCACTTACCCCTCTTTCTCCAGTATATTTTTCCACAAATTTCCCGTAGTTGTAATAGTTGAAGGTAGGGTAGCCATCAACCCCCTCCTGCTTACACAGGTCATGGTTCTGTTCTTTGGCACAGTCCACTGCGGCGTAGGCGATCTGAAACGAAAGAGATCAGCATGAGGCAGGAGAAGACAAAGCAAGATCCCACTTCATGGTTATGCTGCTGCAGCTTAGGAGAGACCCAAGTCTTCTGCCAAAAACACAACGGCTTTTGTAACGGCTCAGCTGTGGAGGAAGATCAGGGGGTGGTCATCAGGACAAGCCATGGGAATGGCAGAGCAGAAGCCTGCTCCCTCCCACTGAAAGGCTGCTCGCACAGCACTTGGCCCACGCAGCTGCAAGGCGCCTTCGACCCACAGAGCAGAAAATCACCTTCCCGGCCTCCCCGCTGAGCACTCCCATAGACTCTGAACGGGAAATCCAGAGGTTGTGTCAGTAACACCGAATCCAAGCACGGCAGTCACAGCTCTGTCACACCGCAATACTTTTCCGGCACTCTAAGTGATGAATGGTGACAGAGTGACTTTGATAATGGTAATGACCCACCAAACCCTGATAATGGTAATGACCCACCAAACCTCCTTCCTGTGGCATGGCTAACGCTCAGAAAAGTTACCCCTTCTGTTTTTGGAGACACGCAGCTGGTCACTTATGCAGGCTATTAATAGATTAATGATTTCTACCCCAAATAGCTTTTGTAAACTCCATTCAGTTCTCCTAAGGTCAAACGGGGATGGGTGAGAGGCCAGAGTACTGCCATAGAGAAGAAGGTTGCTTGCTTGCAGTCTCAGCCTGAGTTTATCTTTCCTTTCCTGTCTTTTTCCAGTCTATCCTTTAAGGTAGGGACTGTATGTTGTGTGCAGCCATTAACCAAGTGGGCTTTAATTCCTTTTGAAGCCTCTAGATGCTACTGTCACACAACGAGCAGGAAACAGGCTGCCGTGCTCTCAGCCTATTGGCAGCCGAGCAGCACCCTGGGTCCCCGCCTGCTTCACTCAGGCAGAGGGAGGAAAGCGCAACCTCGCAGCCCCAGAGCATCAGTTCAGGCCAACCCTAGTTTAGAGCATTTGACATTTCAAACCTGAATCTGTGAAGTATTGAAGGAGGGGCTGCACTTAACATTTCTGATGGGGAAACAAAATGCAATTTATAGGCTTCTACTTAAAGCAGCCGAGCCCTCTGCTGTGATTTCGCACTGACTGTTCCCGCGAGCGGCAGTTCTCGCTCTGAAAGTACAGGCTTGACTTCACAGCCCCGGTACATGCTTTGCTGAACAGCAAGCAGGTTGAAGTAC
>KZ506075.1:86591-107584 GCA_002844005.1 Limosa lapponica baueri | reverse complement strand
TCCCACGAGACCAGGTTGTTCAAAGCCTCATCCAGCCTGGCCTTGAACACTTCCAGGGATGGGGCATCCACAGCTCCTCTGGGCAACGTGTTCCAGTGTCTCACCACCCTCATGGTAAAGAATTTCTTTCTAGTATCTAATCTAAATCTCCCCTCTTTCAATGTAAAACCATTACCCCTCATCCCATCACTACACTCCCTGCTACAGAGTCCCTCCCCATCTCTCCTGCAGGTCCCCTTCAGGTACTGGAAGGCCGTTATAAGGTCTCTCCAGAGCCTTCTCTTCTCCAGGCTGAACAACCCCAATTCTCTCAGCCTGTCTTCACAGAGAGGTGCTCCAGCCCTCCGATCATTTTCATGGCCCTCTGCTGGACCCATTCCAACAGGTCCATGTCCTTCCTGCATTGAGGACTCCAAAGCTGGACGCAGTATTCCAGGTGGGGTCTCACGAGAGCAGAGGGGTATCGCCTGTCCCTTAAGAGCACTGAAAGATCACTAGCCACAAACCAACAAAACATTTCCCTGCTGCTGTACCTCCTCATGGGCATTACCACATGGGTTATTACTGCTGTTGCTACAGGTGCAAGCTACACTTGGACACAGGAACTAAGACGGTGCAGTTCCGAACAGGAGATTAGAATTTGGAAAGGAAGTCGCTGCATGAAAAACTTCATATTTAAGACCAAGGGGAGTGTTTAGAGGCATTTGGGAACTGCCTGTGTTAGGGCCAAGCCTGTGGGATCACAAGGGAGGGGAAGATGAGCAAGTCCAACACACCACACGTCTTTCACATATGGAGAGTAGATGTCCAGTCCTGGGTTAGGATGGCAGCTGCTGGCCTTCCTGTCCACCTCTTCCTCCTGTCCACCACAAAACAGGCACCCTCAGAAAAGTTTTACAGATGCAGCACACAAGAACCCCACAGCTTTGTGTGGAAGATGGGCTGATACTTGTTTGTTACCACCCGCAGCATTGAACAAAAGGCCAGTTCATCCCTTGCTTAAACATACACTAAATTTAGTCAAACATTTTAGACGAAGCCACAGAAGGGGAACGAGAACTGCTCTCCTGATTCACGATTCAGACGTGGGCACTCTTAATTCAGAAGAAATGTTTATTGTCTATGATTAACCTAAACTGCTCTCAAAATATCAATACTAAGTAAGGCTTTGAAGAGGAATGTACCTGCCTACTTTTTTCAAACATCGCATACAGAGTTTTTTCCCAAGCAAAGTCTCAGGAGACTATTTTCTGCTTAGATGCAGGGAAAAAAGAAACGGATATACTTCTGTCAAGCCTGTATAACGCTAGCAAAGGCAAAAGAGTTCATCCTGCTATTATTTCTGGATAGGAACAGAACAGAGCACAGATGAGTTGCTCACAGGCTCCAATTATGGCTTACGTTACTGTTCTTCGTCATTGTAAAATAGTGGTAAACAAGTGGTTGTGTTACTTTTAAGTCAGTACTGAACAAATGCCCTCTTAGAAGGCTGGCAGCCACCCTCTCATAAACTGCACTCACTCTTTTAGCTGACAAGAAAAATAGTATCCGTGCATAAACACTGCACACCCCTTTTCACAAAGGAAGAGCTGCACACCCCTTTCATCTTCACCAAAAGGCAATTTCATTGCTTACATGCACTGCTTTGAATTTTAGAGTTGTTTTTTTTTTTCTTCAGAATGGGACTTTGAAAGCACTGCAATGACAGACACATGTATTAATACAAGGAGAGTCTACGCAGTAACTAAGAATACCAAAAAGTCAAGGGGACGTTTCCTGGGAAACTGAGGCACTTCTGCAAATCCATCTTAATGGCTTTGAACTCTTTACGCAGCACAATGGCAGTCTCTCCTGATGGCAGCTGCGTTCCACCGGGAGATAGTTTGCAAGCTGTAGAGGACCTGCACTATTAACTTTGTTGAGCAGCTTGGCATTTGCCTGGGAGAAAATGGTCAAGAAAAGGAGGAGGCAGTGGTGGAGTCTCCGGGCTGCTCACATGTCCATCAGCCCACTTCGGTGACCCATTTTCTCTCTCCCCACTTGCCTGTCCTGTCTGCCTGACACTGAAAAGCCTTCGGGTCAGGCCCGTCTCCTGACACATCTTGGATAATCTCCTGTACTGTGGGGTGACTGCCCCGGCTGACTTATTAACACTGCTCTACACAAATAAATCAGAACCGGTGACAACATCTAAAAAGAATTCCAGAGAAAAGAAAACGAGAAAAATCAGGCAACCCTAAAACACAAACACTTGTTCTAGTCTACATGTTTATATGCTGTCGTTTACTCAAAAGCATTTCCAACTGTTACACTAAAACATAAAGGCTCCTAAAAACTTAAACCTTCCAGATCCTCTTTCTGCTTATGATCTTGAGTTTAAAATTTAGATTTCACCAAATAGTAACTTTCAAAGCCCCAATAAAAGGTATTTCAAGAGAAATATGAGACTTCATGTCTTCTTTTTCCCCCTCTAACACCTTTATGATGCGTCAGTCGATGTGTTTCTCACCTCATGAATGCTGGATCTATAGAGGATGGGGCATTTGGTAAAGCCTCTCTCTAAGCCCCCACTAAAGTAGCGGCATGTAAGAGGTCTCCATGAGCCACACTCTTCAGGAAAACCAGAACATGATTCAACAAATGACAAGCATATTCTTTCAGACACAGAAAAGTCCAATGGTTATTAAAAATGCGAGCTGCCATTCTACAGGAGCCAATAGATGACTGGTAAGAAAACAGTCTGAGCAGCTCAGAAAAGCATCAGAGATGTCCTTTCCACCCTAGCAAGTCACCGCTGCACGTGCTGCTGTACTGTGTTCAATAGGTGGCATCAAGAAGGGCTTTGAGCATGGTTCTCAGAAAAGATGCACATCTTGTAAGGCCAAAAGGGAGCATCGGATTATCTAGACCACTATGGCATTTTGGAAAAGGTAGGCAAAATCAAACATGCTTTGAGGTTACGGTCAACACCACCACACAGAGGAGAGGAGCGCCATGTAATTGAAAACAACTGGCAGAGGAACCTATACTCACAGCTTTTATTGCCTCTTCTTTGTGACCTTCTCATCTTTCCACTCTAATACCAAACGACAAAAAGTTACCTTCATTCACTGATCTGAAGCTCCCTCCCTCCTCCCCTCACTTCTCTCTTGGCCCAACCTCCTTTCTTTACTGCACTGTGCTTGCAAAACTAAAACACAACCATATGGCTTTTGGCAGAGCTGACTCCAAGTCCAGTAGGCATTTTGTTAGCCTTGGACATCCAACCATGGAACAGATGAGAACGCTGTGCTGAATTCCCAAGGAGTTTCAAGGAGTCACCGAAAAAGGGGGAAGGAGCACATCATATGGAATAGCAGAACTTCATCTGTTACAACTTAGAAGGGCTGCCAAATGCAGCAAACACTTGGAAGTCACCCAACCCAGTCATTCTATTTAAAGCACACATGCCAAAAAAAATAAAAGCAGAGGTTGATGTCTTCATTTTGACAGACGGAAAACTTGTTCTCCCCATTCCCTCTTCACACCCACAATCACACATTTATTTTAAGTGTTAACACTATCTTACAGATTTGAAAGTGCAAAGAAAGGAAATGTACCGAGCACTGTGCATGAGGATAGGAAGTGTGCAGGCTCCCTACAAAGGATTTTCCAGATGGGCTGCAATGGAAAGAGATTAAACTAGTGGCATCTGAGGGTGTGGTAAGGTGTCAAGAATCAAAAGGTCCTGCCCCCTCCTCCGTAGTATTTATAGGACAGTAAGTTACTATTGACTAAAGAAGTGGGAAGATTCATTTCATTTCATTTTAATTGAAAAATTTGGATAGTATGGTAGGCGCACAAGCTCCCTACAAGGCCAAGAGGTGGACTTTCAGTTGAACAGCATCGGAAGTAGCACTTCTGGGAGCAGAGCCTTCTAATGTAGGTACAGGGCTTTGCTTTACCAATTTTCTTTCTTCGTTCTTACGTCATTGTCAAATTTGATCTTAACAAGGTTAACAGCAGATGTGAACTGAACAGTAATTTCCTGTGCCTGACTTGAGAAATCTGAAAGAAATCTGCTCCTGGAACATCCAGCCTTTCCACAGGATCCCAGCACCGGCACTCAGAACCTCTAATCACTTCTGCAAATCTTGAGCTAACTTCATTTCCTAATGCAGAAACACACTTGCATCACCTGGCAGGAAAGCAAGAGAGCTTGACGTCTGATGCACATGCGGTAGCATGTGTTAAGGCCATTCTCTGTTCCCAATCAGCAAACGATACAGCTTTATTACAGCTCTGGCCAGACGTTCTCACCTCTCTGTGCCCAACATTTTGCACTCTAGAGGGCCCCCCCTCCGTGCAGCCCACGGTGGTATCTGCTCTGCGTCACCGCTGAAGCCTGCCAGGGTACAGGAGCTGCCTGCTTAAACCACAGGTCCATGGATCCATATGATAAAACTCCTCTATTGCAGATGTGTTAAGTTCTCTTTGCCTTTGCGCTACAAATTTAAAATTTTACATGAACCCAGTATTTTCTACGGGTTTTTTTATCCACCATTCACATTGCAAAGTTGGTAAGGGCTAGAAAGGCACACTACAGTACAGTCAGAGCAGGCACCATCACATTCCTCACCTTGAAAACCAAGTAGTTCTCAACTGATCCAGTACATGAAAAAATATGGTTTCTGTGGGTAAAAAATCAAGAGGAATGGCTGATGAACAGCAGATGAGGGAAATCAAGCAAGGAAGCAAGCAGGGTTCATTCAGACCCATTAGCACTGAGGGGCTGGAGAGGGAGTCAGATTAAATATCCTCTAATTAGAGAGGCATTTAAAGGAAAGATAGTGGGTCTTTTGGGAGATGAAGTGATGGAAAATATATAGCTCAGTTTATTTCCTGTGGACTGAATTTACTGGTAGCAGGAACAACTGCATGGTACAGTGTCTTCTCTGGGTGTCTTTGAGGAAAGAACCAATATGCTGGCTTTGGTCTGGGAACAGAAAGGTGTTGAAGAGGCCAGCACAGAGGCTGGATTCATCCTCATGGAAGCACAGGTTTGAGGACTCTGAAGAAATAAAGAAATAAAGAAGAAATAATGGTTGAGCTGGATGTGGTTTCCAATGGAATGCCACAAAAAGTTTGTATACATGACGTAAAGCAAAGATATCCCTAGGGAAATAGAAAAACTTCTTAAGTGCTCACTTCACCTTGCAAACTATATATATATTTTTATTTTTTTTAACAAAAAACATACTGAGGAAAAAACAACAGAAACCCATTTGTCAAGTAAGGTAAGAAAGACACCCACTGATATTAAAAACCAAGTGCACATTGCCCCAAACTTAAGAGTAATCAAGCATATGTTGTGGTAGCAAGTCAATAAATCCACAAAAACAATATCCTGTATTCAGAACTGCAAACATTTCCCATAATTGCAGGGTCCCATGGGATGCAGAAGGGATACAAAGAGGATTTCAAAGCCATGGAAGAATCAAGTGAATAACTTATCTTTATTACATTCAAATGGAGAATTTTTCATTGGACAGTTTCTTTTTTTAACCAAGTGAATTGTTTAGAGATGATAGCGAGTCAAAAGAAAAATGCAGAGATTCTTAAAATTCCAGTGTACAGAAGTATTTGGACTAGATGCAATTATAAAGATGTCTCCAGAGCACTGCAAGAAACAGATGCACCCTTTTGGACAATAGTCACCTTATTACATTTAAAATAAAATTGTGTGAAATTTTCAGAATTGCCTAAAGGAATCAAGTTCTCCTTCCAAAAGACACAGGTTTCTACTTGCTTAAATATAAAAAATGTCCTTTAAGTTACTTCATGCTTTGTTTAATTTGAAACTACAAAGCCTGGTGATATAATATAACCTCTCTACAGCTGAACAGTACAAGGTTAATTCAGTTTCCTTAGAAGAGTGGAAGCTGTATTAGCATAGCACATAGAAGAAAGGTGAAGCTGTTTTTAATGAATATAAATCAAAAGCTAACAATTTGTATAAAATAGATAAAGGAAGCAAATGGACATCAAAGCAGTATCTACAGTCAGCAGAGGTAATAATGCTGTTTTAAGTATATAAGGGGCTTTAAATGTATTAGAAGCAAAAGAAATCCAAACAATATAGCTTTGAAAGAAAATGATGGAGTTGTCAAAAGCAACTTTACTGAATATATAAATGAAAATATTAAGTAGGTGTGGAGAGGGCCTCTGTGCCTGGCACCTCCAAAATGCTGTTTGCAGTTCTGGGGCCACAGATCAAGAGCAAGTTCAAACCAGAGGGGGCTCAGAAGACCCACAATAACAGAACTGGAGGCACATTTCACGGCAAAGTGAGTCAGGAAGCTCGGTGTGTCAATAGCTTAAATCCAAAGATTAAAAAGTGATAGAAATCAAAAAGAGTCAGTCTAGTTTTCATTACAACAAGCTATCCAAGCCTGGTGCCAAAGGCTAAGTAACCTCCAGAGCTGGCTGAGAGCTAAAGCCAGTCAAATTCAGACAGGGAATTCACACTCCCCGTCACTAGTCATTTATAGTCTGAGAGGAAACCATTTTCTAAAAAAGATGCTTTCACGCAGAGGTTCTCCACCGGATCAGACTGCAGCCTGTCCTTGACTCACAGCACTGAGCTGAAACTTCTGCAGAGGTGATATGGTTTCGGTGGCCTTGTGTCAGTCTCCTGAGCAGCCGGGGGCTGCAAAGTGCCAGCCCCTCGGGTCAGGCGAGAAGGACAGCCCCTGCTGACCCTAACCTGAGCATCCCAACCAAAGTGGCTCCACCAGTGCAGGTCAGGCATTTTGACTTCAGGAAGCATTACCTTATACTTTTTGCCCACCATTAATAGAGAACGATGTATAACCCCACCCATGTTGTTTCTGTGTGTGCTTTTAACATCACGTACATAATAAAATCTGATAAGTAAAGTAACAAAGCAGTGTGCATATATTTTACATGAGATTTTTCAAAGAGATAGTTTAAACAGGCTTCAATGTTGTAGACTGTTTCCATATCAAATGTCCTAACTTAAACTGTCAGCATTTTCCTAGCAAAGTCCTGGCCAATTCTCAGAGGAGATCTGAAAGCCCAGTGATTTGTGAGACAGTGGCATTTGTTCTGTCTGTGCTCTATCCTCAGCATGAGGAAGGGCTCTGCTCCTCCTTCAGCCCCCAGCTTCCTTTAGTACCTCTCAACGGGTGATCTCAAATGCTTTAACTAATATCCATTAATTACGCTTCAAATTGCCCCTAAGAGGGACAGACGCAATTATCCCCCCCTGTCATTACACCCAAGGTTAAATGGAGTCAGGAAGAGGTTAAGTGACTCTGGGGGAGCAGGGCTGCAAGGTGCTGACTCCATTCACTCAGCTGCAAAACCACTGCGGCCTCGGAGGGCTCAGCACGTGGCAGGATGGAGCCCTCGGCGTACAAAGTGCAGAGCAGGGAATGACTTTCCGATTCCCCATCTCTGCTTGAAATCATCGCCGTCTAAATAACAGGGGTAGACAGTGCCCTCCGTTATTGGTTTTTAAATGACTGCAATTCTAAGCAAGTAAAAGCAGCACATTGCACAGCTATCAAAGCCAGCCCGGGAGCTTGTAGACCGCAGAGTAAAGCAAAGCCTGTTTCCACTTCAAGAGTTCCAAGCGATTAACTAGAATTAAAACAAGAATATTACTTGGTCAATCAAGGAAAGACAGGCCACAGACAGTAATTGCTCTGATAAGAGCTGAAAATGGGTATACTGCTTAAACCAACACAATTTGTGTAGCTACAGAAGTTACTGAATCCACAGGCAGATTTGAGAAAGGCATTTGGAGATGTTACTGAAAGGTTAATTCGCTTTTGTTCTACCAGTAGAGAATTGGAGGACCTTTTAATTGAATATCTGGAACCAAAGCTCATTTTATGACATGACCTGACACATAGCATAATCATATTTCCAAGACACGAGATATTAGTAATTGAAAGGAGGGGGATTTGTCCTTTGATTTGAAAAAGGTCATGAAATTTTCAGTTAAGCATCAGGTCAACCAGGGCTTGCCTCCCTACTCTTAACAACAACAGGCAGCCTACTGCCACTTTCACAGCATGCTGGTGGGTTTTGTGTTGTTTTTTTCCCAAGCTATCTGAACTCTTATTCTGTAGCTCTTTGGGGGTACACAGAGGAGATAAGGGATACATAAAACCAAATATTTGGAAACTGCAGCCTTAGACATGAGCAATTGCAATAGCAGCAACAAAGCCATCAGAAGAGCCCAAATTGCGAAGGTGAGAAGAGGACAAAGACTCAGCACAAAACTCCTGGACTGTTTTATCCACTACAAAAGGCAAGGATATGACCAACTGCAGTGAATTACAAATGACATGACAGCACTTGGCATTTGGCAACAGGCAATCCTTTAAGAGGAAAAGCTGTACAGCAAGCCACCGCTGGACAGGAAGGGTTAAAGAGCAATAGGTACATCCAGAACCAGACTTAAGTGTCAGTTCCAGCAGACCTGGATTTTCTAGATTAACTGTGTCACTGCCCTGCATGGCACAAACAAAGCTGGTAACAACAGTTAACCAAGTCAGCATTAGCCTTGGTTAACTGCAAAAATAGTTAAAGAGCAAGCAAAATCATTTTGCCAGCTAACATGCCAGTGGAGGTAACTGGTAACCAAGCGGGAGATAAACGGCTCTGAGTTAGCAGGGGTCCGGCAGAGCACTGGGGGAGGCACCACTGAATTACACCTGCGCCGAGTGAGGCTCAAAAGCAGTCCCTCTTATGGTAACACTGCATCACCAGAAAAAGCATCTGTCTTATCGGAAATGGGTTTGACAACAATGCATAAGGATGGGTGGCATATTTGTAGTTAAATGTCTCCTACCGTACCCCCCAGCTCTGGGCCTGTGTGGAGAGAATTTCAGGGGGCAAGGGCATGCACTTCCCTCCTCTTCCCCTTCTCACAAGCCTGAGCTGTTTAGATACAGGTAATATTCTTCTTACCAACTCAAGCCGCTGTAACATTTCAGGGTTACAAGAGATTTAAAGCGTGCGTGCTGTTTTACAAAACTAAGGGAGCTGGATCACCCTGACAAATTTAAGTGTAATGCCACAGTTCCATGACACCCACCTCTGCCACCGCTACGAGCAGCCCCATGAAGTGCCTCAACAAGTTAAAACGGTTCTCTCGGTGCTAATTAACATCCTCGACACAAGCAGTGGGGCTAAGAGCAGTTTTCACAGCCTGATTGGAGAGACCACTCTATAAATTCATCCTTTATCAAAACCAGCCTGTTAAGGGGCTCTGTGGCACCAGCACTATTTACGCCGACAGGAAGGCACCTCGCTAACGCCAGAGCACCACGAACGCACGAGAGAAACCAGTTAGCAGCAGAGCTAACATATCAAAATTCTGCAGTGCCAGCCCATGCAGGATTTAAAGCCTCATTATCAGAGGGTCCAGACCTCACTTCTGCCTCGGTCAACAACCAGAAAATCCCTCCTGCAAGGGTTTTTGCCTTGAAATGGATTCTTTCTGTTCAGCATGTTTTTAATAATTTTTTGATAGCTTTAGCTTCGTTTACAAACACGCACATTTTGTTCAGGCTCTTTGCTACAGCCTCCTGATGAAAACAAGACACGCTTGCAAGTGATGGGAAAACCTCTTGGTGGGATCCAATCCGAGGCCATCATGGGACACCGAACTCATCTGTGCTGCTGTTTGCTCGGTGCACCTGGACCCATTAACTGCTGAGCATCTTAGCTGCCTCTGTGCATCCTCCACACAGAACTACGCCACCCAGGTCTGCCCAGCGCTGAGACCCAGTGCCGGCATCCCACGCCCAGCAGCCACGGGCTGAAGCCTCACGGCCGGTCAAAATGGCCGTGCTTCGTTAGCGCAGCCCAGCTTAGCCAGAACACAGCGTTGTCACACCAAACCCCCCTGTGCAAAGGCCGAGATAACGGTGCAGCCAGCTTTGTCCCAGCTTGCTTCAGAAAAACGGTAGGGATGAAAAGGAAATACTACCGCTTTCTTACAAACAGCTTTTTGACGACAGCTTGGGTCCCGGGAGCAAGCTGGCCAGGCTGGGGGAGCAGACTGGCCCTGGCTGTTAGCATTAATAGCCAAAACAGGGTCTGTACCCACTCTGCACACAGCAAAACCCGCTCTGGCAAGGACTCTCAGCTGAGCGCTTTGTTGTCATTGTATATTCCTCGATGCGTAACTTGGACAGAAGAAACCAGGCAGTTTTTATTGCGAAGACAGAGAAGGAGCATACAGAATGATTAATATTTTGAACAAAGCCTACGGGTAAAATTAATGCAAGTTTGCTTTAGCTCTCAGCATTTTGTGCACTGCTGAGGAAACACACAGGGATGGGCAAGACTAATTTAGTCAGAACTGAAAAAAAAATGTGTTCCCTATCTGATCTCTTACAGCTGAAGAAATCCCTATCTGATTTCTTACTTACCTCTTTTACTGATGGCCAGGAGATGACCCATCAGGCAGCAATGATGTCAAGATTTCAGCTTGATTTGAAAGCCAAAGAACTGTTCTCATTTTACATCAGAACAATACCAAAGTACCATCTCCCACCAACAGCTTAGAAGAGCACCGAGCCTTTTAATGGCTCAGACACTGTTCCAAAGTCTTCAGTGATTTTATCAGAGGCAACACAGATTAAGCATCCTCATTCACTTCTTCCTTCCCTGAAAGAAAAACCCTACAAAAAATTTAAGTGAAGAGCCAAGGAGGCTGATGTCTCTTAATTGCACATCCCCTTGTCGCAGCACAGCCACTTACTCAATACAAAAATACCTCATTAAAATCATCCTCAGTAAATTTTATTTCTGGGTGTTCTTTGGGTAACCCCTGTGGGTCAGGCTTCACCAGAAAATAACCTTTTCCAACTGACAAAAGTAATTTCCAGTGCAGTGAAAGTTTCACTGCTGAACAGAGAACCGGAAATCGGCTTCCAGCAAAGTATTTATTAAAAATAACCATTCTGCGAACCCTGTTGAGTTCCACAAATTGAGGCCATTTGGCAAGTTAATAACATTGGCAACTGCCACCCTTACAAACCATTAAAAGGGAGCATTTTCTCCCTATTATTTCTCATCATTGCTGCAAGTCTTTATTTTTTTAAGAACGCCTATTACCTTGTGTTTGTACAAAAGTAGGAACTGAATGAATTTGCTCAGTGCCGAGCCCTTCCACTAAAAATGACTGATCTAAAAAAAAGTGCCACCCCCCTGCATCTGGACCTATTAATGACTGGTCTATTATATATAATTCCTGTTCCTGACACAGTTGATTCATTTGTAGTCTCTTTGGAGGCAGCGATCTCAACTGAAAAATGATACGAATGTGTTTTCATGTGTTGGTCTCTCATTCTTATGAGCCACAAGTGGACAGCTTCTGTTTCTGTGCAGGAATTAGTAGGGGGTGTTATTAAATCTTTCCTATATGGGAAGGTTAAACAAAACCCCAAACCACAACCAAACAAACCCCAAAACAAAACAAAAACTTACTGTGTATTTCAAACTCCAGTGTTACTCTTCCTAAAAACACAGCACTGCTGTGTTTGGAAGGCACTTCTAGAGATCATCTAGTCCAACTCCCCTGCTCAAAACAGGGTCAACTACAGCAGGTTGCCCAGCACTGTGTCCAGTCCGGTTTTGAATATCTCCATGGATGGAGACTCCACATGTTCTTTGGTCAACCTGTTCCAGTGTTCAACTATCCCCACAATAAAAAACCCAAACAAAAAACCCACTTCCTCTTATGTTTAAGCAAACTTTTCCTGCATTAATTTTTGTCCATTCCCTCTTGACCTGTCCCTGGGCACTGCAAAGGAGAGTTTGGCTCTGTCTTCTTTACCCTTCACATTAGGCACTCATGCATGCTGATAAGATCCTCCTGAGCCTCTTCTTCTCCAGGCTGAACAGTCCCAGATCTCTCAGCCTCTCCTGCTATGTCAGATGCTCCAGACCCTTAATCAGCATCACGGCCCTTTACTGGATTCACTCCAGTATGTCAAGGTCCTTTCTCTACTGGGGAGTCCAGAACTGGACACAGCAATCCAGTTGTGTTGCAGCAGTGCTGAGTAGAGGGAAAGGATCAGCTCCCTTGACCTGCAGGTGATGCTCTAACACCATCGAGGATGTCCATCTATGGAGCCTGTGTCACCAGCTCTGAATTGTTTCTACAAGAGCAGAAAAGACCTAGCACAAGTTTGAGGGAGCATCACCCAAGAACAGCTAAAACTTGATGGTCACATCACCAAATTATGACATCAAAAAGTCATATTAAATCCCAGGGATAAGGCAGAAGAGAGAACCATGCTGAGTTTTAGTTAAAGAATATGATGGTCATTAATCTGGTATGGGTCTTTGCTTTGGCTCAACAAGAAATTCCATATAGGATTCCAAGGGCTTCTCCAAACAGAAGTTTGGGTTAAAAAACACAGTACAGTCCCGAAGCACTATCTGCATCTCCCTATTTCATTGAAAAATACTCACCTACCTTCAATCACATTTTTCCCCCCTTAATTCAGTTTGAGTAATGCAGCAGAACCATTTCCTACTGAGAAGACATGTTATTTACTGGAACTTTGTTGCCCTTTGTGATTCTGAAAACTAATCGCAACCAACTGCTTCTATTTTGCACAGTTTTCAGCGCTATAGTAGGAGGAGGTTAAAATTTAATGCATTGGCAAAGTCAAATCTCAATTATCTGGGATAACGGAGTGGAGAGAGCACATAAAAGTAAAAATGCAGATAAAACACATTCAGATAAGCTATAGGAACAAACAGCGAGGACGTATGAGAAAGAGGAAAGAAAAGTAAGTGCATTGATCCCAGAAGAGGCACTGACGCAGCAAACTGGTCAGTCCAGGACGCCAGGCATTTAATGCTGCAAATCTTGAAACAAGCTCTGGAGGCAGACCACAGAGATGCAGCCAGTGTACTTCTGGCCACAGCTGGTTAAGCACCCCAGTCTAACTGGGGCCGGATCTATTCTTGCCCATTTGGCTCACTTCCCGATTTGGTCCACAGCCCCCCAAATCCTGATCATGCACATGCCAGGCTCTGTGTGTACACCAAACTATACTCAGACTAGTTGTCTCCTCCCCCCATTTCTGGACGAAGCCAAGCAGTTACAAAAGGAAACCAGGAGTAGTTGACGGCTCCAGTACTCCAATGACTGGTCTACGGAGACAATACAGACACAGATCCCATAAACCCTCCCCAGATGCCTCTCAAATGCTGGTGCAATAAGCCTACTGCTTTTAGATGCTCCTCAAACCCCTCATGGCAGTCCCCAGGACACAACACACACCTGTGGCACCATGCTTCACTTCAACAGACCATACCATCATCCTCCTCTCATTTTAGGCATTTTGAACTCATAGATAAGGGAGTGGGATGACAATTACATTTTAGGACCAAAGAGCCCCACAATGGTCCAGAGAAGAGCTGGGCCAGGTTCTGTGCAGCACAGACAGAGCAGGGTGCTCCAAGCACTAGCCCTGAGAAGAACCAACAAGTGCCAGCCCACACCACTAACCTGGGTGGCGTAGTGGCCACAAAGGATACAGACCTACCAAATGGACACCTGGATGAAGATCAGGTTCAAGGCAGTTACTGGCACAAGCAGCATCAGCTTTTCTGCAGCTAGCACTTTTGCCCCAAGTCAGTACTGGGGATGCGCTCCTAATACTGCTCCCGCCCCAAATCAGTCATGACAGTACACAGAGATACCACCGGGGAGGAACAGTAATGTGAAATCAAGAACATCAATTTCTGTGGGCATCAAGTCCACAGGAGTGGACTTTTTCCCCAGTAATTTCAAGAGTTTTGATTCTGATTCTCAGTCCTTAAAATATTCCACGGGCACCTTTATGCTTCACCCATGTTCGGGGTGATAGAGTAATGAGTTCCCCATCTTTTCCGTGTGGATGTAGCAGTCTTCTCTTCCGGAGCTAAATCACTGTGAAGCACTGTTCAGTACCATTAAAGCACCGCTCAGCTCAGTCCAGAGTTATCGGCAAAGCAGCAGATTGATGGCTCTCCTGTACATATTAAGTAATTTGGACTGGAAGCTGCCACAGAAAATCCAGATCTCCTTTTAATTTGCATGCAAGATATATATCTGTGGCCTTTGCCTAAAGGTTTGTCACTCTAGCTGAAAGCTTTACAAAGGTCAGAATATTCAACTTTCTGCTTTAAATTCTAATAACAGATGAGAGATACATTTCTTAGCATAAATATTTATATATAAACATACTTTATATATGCATGTATACACACACCCCCAATCTTAAAATATCTCAGCATATGTGTAAGTGTAACAAATACTGTCATAGAGTCAAAAGTGAATGGAGTAACATACTGTGAGTCTGCACTGACCTAAGATGTGGATCTGAATAGAAAAAGAAAATTATTTGAGATAACGGGGCCTGGCAATTTTAGCAGTGTTCCTTCTGCACTAAAATAAGCAAGTTAAGACTAATTGGCAATGTTAGCTCCAAGAGGTCTCAAGACTGAGAAAATGGTAAACAAAAGCTAATCTATCAAATTTAGCAAGAGGCACATTACCACTGCAGAAAAGCAGAAGAATAGAATGGTTTGTACCCTTCTATTGCATTAATGATTATTTCACAGAAATCAAAGATTTAAAATATTCAGCTGCTACTTTCCCCTGTGTCCAACAAAGGGCAGGCTCGTTGCACTCCCTTTGTGCACCTCTTTCTGCTTTGCACACATTCAGAGAGAACAAACCTGAGAAATCAGAAACTGTGCATGACCCACGTGCTGACAAACAACAGCAACGCTGACTGCCTTAGGAGTCACGGGAAGGCCAGAAGTGGTTCCAGTTAACACCTCTCTGTCCTGTACGTAGATGGTCTCGTTCAGCACTTTATCCAAAACAGTGCAAGAAGAACGTGTCTGAAGGGCAGCCTTAAAGGACCCAACAGTCTTGCATCATGCAAGCCTTGCTTTTACAGCCCGTTCATACAGACAGGGCCAGGGTGATCTTTATTCATCCCTCCTGGTATAAGGGTAGAAGTCAACCCGCAAACACCGGTATCATAATTAGCCCATCAGGCAAGTTGCCTTGTGCTTTCAATCCTGAGAGACACATACTCACTGCAGATACTGTCTTTGCTTTAAACATGGCCTTAAAAAAGACCAAGAATTTAAATGCCTTAAAAAATGCAGCTAAAAACCAAAAGGGAAATAAATCTCTCTTCCACAGAAAGTCAGTCATTGAGTAAAGGGAACTCAGGAGACGGCAAACTCCTAAATCTTACCATTTTGTGTGCAATCATTTGATTTCGAAGTTACAGCTTGCTCTTAACCAGTTGAGGTCCATGAATCAGAAATTCCTGGCACATGGGCAATTTTTAGTCAATAGGTGGTGGGAACTGGAGTTGAGAAGGGATTACGTCCCTTTCCTTTTCTTTCACAACCTTCCAGAAATCTCCCTTCTGAATTGCACCCCTCCCTTCTCCCACATCCAGCAGGGCTTCGCGGGAGCCCAAAAGCATTCATGTTTAATTCTCTAACAGAAAAGCAAAATAAGGGGCTGCCTGATTAAACATTAAGGACCCAAGCTTTTTCTCCCTTTCCAGAAAATACCTTCAGTTTAATGGGAACAAGTTAGTAACTGCTTATCTGAAGGTTATCCATGAATTGCAGGGCTGGCCATGTGATAGGGAAGAATTTTTCTTGCATCTGGGGGGGCTGAGTCACGAGGCTATAAAAGCAAGTTAATACTACCTATTATTAAGTGTCAGGATTATCTTCTCCCTTTGACAGACCCATCAAAAGTTAAGAATCTGCCTGTCTCAGGGACAACACAGGAAAACAGAAGAGGCCTCTCCCATTCACCTAATTTATAAAGGGCCCAATTGAAAACTTCTCTAGAAACATTCTCAGGAGCTTCAGAAAGCAAGCACGTGTGTGATGCACTCTAAACAATCTGGGAAGAGGAAGCTATGCCCGTATTCCCAGTGGAGATTTAAATGTAGATGTATTACAGACAAAATTTATTCCATCAAAATTTGTTCTCAGTCTCTGGGGACTGATTCCTCCTACACCACTATATTGATTTCACTACTGAAGTGCTGCACTAATGAGTCAGGCTCTCCACGTCCATTATGCTACTATAAAGGATCACATTTTGTTATATGGACCATAAAATGCAGCAGAGGAAAATAAATGTTTTGGTTTTGTATCCCTGCCTGCTTTGGTGTCTGCATTAATGCAGTACCTCTTTAAATAAACACTGTTTCGTTTCTGTTTATAAAGATACAAATGATAGTGCCGATGATGGACCTATGCATTTATACTCAGAATCAGCTCTTTACTCTTAAAAGCCTGGGGACTGCGAGGGAATTAATTCAGGATTTCATAAACCGTAGGGTTTATAAAACCCATCCACGTAGAGAGGTATTTACTCACATGGTGCATAGAACATGACAAGGGTGTGCTTCTTCTTCTTCAAGGACTCCCTGAAGTCTTCTCCAGCAAGGTGGATAACGCTAGTCTGTTTTTCTTCCCATGCTGGTTCAGGTGGAGGTGGTGCTTCAGGACTAGAAAAGAAAAGAAATGAGATTGGCTCGAAAATGTTTCTGGAAGCAGGCACAGGGGCATCACTGGTCATAACTACCGTGAGGGAACTGAGGTCGAACAATCCTTCAGGGTGCCTGTGCAGAACAAAAATGTGCTTGATATTTCCAACACCAGATAAGAACAAAAAAGATGGAAGTTGATTTCTGTGACTCAATAAAAATATAATTTAAGTGATCGTACTCAGGCATATGAGTAGGAATGCAGAACAAAGATTTCCTACATTGCACCCAACATCTAGGTGGAAAGAACATTGCTCTTGTATCACTGAGTCATCCATAAGCATGAATTGAGAAGAACAGCAAGCGGGTGGAATCAAAAGGCAACCGATATAGAACAGCATCTTCCATTCAAACATCCTTTTTGTACTCTTTATCGCTATCATGCAAACTTCTATAAAGAATTTCGTGACCTTCTCTTGAATTCAGGTATTAAAGCCAGGATGCAATAATCAGCATCGTTCCACTTGGAAGACTGGGGGTGACCGAACTGGAATATTTTACCTTGATAAAGAGAATGTCAGGTTTCAATTATGACTGCACATACTGACTAGATCAGAGCAATCCCGCACATCTAGAGCACCTCTAACAAAACTTCTGCTATTCACCAGCTCACAGACTTCTCTCAGACTCATTAAATTCATTCCTGCTGTATCTTAAACAGTGATTACTTATATAAAATCATCAGAATGGTGCCACAGTATAAAGACCTTCATATGTCGCCTTGGTAATAAATTAGCTTTTCAGACTTTCCTGTCACTTTGAATGACACCATTTTAAGTTGTATCAGGTACCTAAAAACCAAGTGGAGAAAAACTTGATTTTTAAAGTCCTACCCAAGGTCACTTGGTGGACATCCATTGCATTTCCATCGATACCGATTTGCCAGTTGTTAGCAAAAGAATTAGGGCAGCTGGCCTGAATTTTCACACGAACACAGAAGGTGTGAGCTATCATCGATTACAGTTAGTGTCAGAGGTGTGAATTCATCTCACATGGACCTCCCCAAGCTGACCTGAAATAAGCTACCCAGACACTGGTAACAACCTAGTGGGGCAGCACGGACTACAGTGACCAACAGAGGGACCGGGGACGAAACCCGCATGGCTGCAACTAGACCACTCATCGGGGTAGGTTTACACAAGCTCTAGTTTTATCTCCAGCCTGCACCCCAGACGCATCCCTATTTCCACCAACTTCAGTGCAGCTGTGACTGTTTTATCCCTGGTCAGCAAACAAGATCTTACTCTATTGCGTCTCTAGTTGGGAGAACATCCAGCAGTCAAGAGCAGGAGACAAGTTGTCTGGGTTTCCCCTGTGTTGTTGACTACCTGAGGCTGCAGACAAAAGTCTTCCAGAGGCACAGCAGGACCCAGAAGGGCTTAACACCCCTTCCCTCTTCCTCACTGTCTATTCACCTGCCAATATGTACAGGCAACGTCAACCTGACTGTTTAACTCAAGATAAACTATGTAGCGCTCAAAATACTCCAGCAAACTGGTGAAACTAGTAAAGTGACTTAACATCCAGTATTGACGTAGCAGCCTGGAGCATGAGCATGCAGGGAGGCCCAGGGAGGTCTCGGTCTAAATGTAAAACACAGATAAAACTTCCCAACATGCTACAAAGATGCTGCCAGATCATATCTATTACCTGACTTGGAAGCACTCAGAGATGTAATTTAAAAAGAAAAGAAAAAAAGACCAACCAAAAAAACTCACACAACCTCCTTCCCCCCACCAAATAAGAGGGGAAAAATCAAGATTACATTCCTCACACCAACTGCACTTAACAGTGAAATGATTTAAAAACTTCACAAAACACTGGCAGGTTTTTTCTCCTATTGAATAATGCAGAAAATACATTATGCTTACAGTACCTCAAGGAAATGCATTTTTTATTCCAGAATACTTAAAGAGAGAATTGTACCAGCAATTTACTACTCTAAAATGAAATTATTTTCATCATACATCAAACTTAATTCTGCATATTTTAGCACACCACCCAAGAAAAGTTGGTTAATGCAGACAAAGGTACTGTTTTCGCTGGTCTCTCTGGCTTTCCTTCAGCCCCACGTCGCTGGTATTCTAGGCATTGGCTCTGAAATGCTGGAAAGAGAAAAGTACAACTGCAGAAATTCAGTTACTAACAGTGAAACATGCTGCTTAGAGAGGGAACAACAAATGTTCTGTTTATTTTTCATAGCCATTGCTATTCCTTCTCTGGTGAGAGGCTTAGGGTATATTTGAAAAATATTTACTTTGGGAAAGAATTACCAGGACAACTATGAAAAACCCAGCAGCAAATAAAGGATTTGGTGTATTAGAGACCATAATTAACATACATGTTTGTGGGGCTTTGAATACTGGAATTCAATTTGTTTTTGTTAGCAAGGGATTTAGGCAGCTGATGAAGCTAGGTTTAAGATTTACTTCCTCACCAAAGCAGCCTTCAGGAGTCATTAACCAGGAACCTGAACACTGTCTCAGATCCTCCAAACTTACTTTAGCAGCCAGTCGATGATCTTCTTCTTTGTTCTGAGGTGTGGCAGAGTGTATTTCTCCTCTCCATCCTTAAAATACTTCAAAGTAGGAAACCCTGAGATGTGGTATCTTTCTGCCAGCGCCTTGTTGACGGTAGCATCAACTGCTGCAAGGACACCTGGACTCTGAAAAAGAGACCACAAACTGTAATTTGCAGCACCATACACACACCCCTTTGGCAGGAAACAGCGGACTTGGGGGCAATCACTCGCAATCTAGGTGCCTCCACTTTCTCAGGTACTCAGCACAGACACACAGAAAGACACAAACGACTGATACGAAATCAGGAAGGGACATCTTATGGACTACATGTAACCAGAGCGTTACTTGTTTTCCTCTCATTTCTGACAGGATTCCCTGTATATAACTCACTTTGTAATGCTGAAGAGCTGTTCCCACAAATGGCACTTCCTCCCACAAATCCCAATTTCTCCCAGAAGAAACGAGCATTGTTAAAGGCAATTTACTACAAGGCAAATTCATCTTTCCCTGACTTGGGGCATCTTTACATGGACCACCTTTAGAGTCACAGGAGAACAGGCACTTGTAGAGTATGATTCATCTGATCATTGTTTTTCTCATCTCTTCCTTCAACAACTACAAAGGGACTCTAGATGTCTCCACTGAAGATGTTTAAAGTATGGGGGAGACTAATCCTGCTTCTCTTCTTGCATGGCGTACACAGCATAGGACTGAATCAATAACACTAATACTTATATTATTGGATCTCTCTTCTCCAGCCATGCTGATGGAGCACTTAAGATGAAGCTAATGGAGTGATGCAACCATAAAACCAGGGTATTTGAAAGAGGGATCAACCCCCTTTGTTTTTTTTTCCAAATCCAATTCATAAATAAAAGCCTATGTTTCTTTATTTTCGATGCATTTAAGTAAGGGAAAAAAAATCCATTTTGGATTTGATCATATTATGTATAAGGCCTACAGCAGAATACATAAACATTTTTCGATTTTGTTTTCGTTCAAGACAGAATGTTCTTTCTAAGACTTTGGCAGGGCTCATGCATTAGCGATGAGACTGTACTTTGGAAGCACATTTTGAAGGGTCCTGTGGGAGGATGAGAACAGCTGAATTTGTTGTAGGGAGAAAAGTCACTTTTATTACTCCAGTTATTTATTACTGATTATTTGAAGGATATAATAAAGGAAATTAGCTTACATCATTGGCTACATGAAGAAACTCTGCAGCTTTCTCATATTCTGGCTTCATTTTCTTACAGTGCCCACACCCTGCCAAAAAAAAAAAAATATCCAATTAAGTTGTACACGCCATGGTTATTCATTGACCCATCTAGCCATTATCAAAACCCAAAACCATGTGGTAGGGATTTACTAGAATTTAATATGCATTTTACTTAATTTATTTGTAAAGCCTTAGTATGATTTAGGATCTTTTCCCAAGTGGTCCCTATGGCTTAAACAAATAATTTCATCTATTAAAAAATAATAACAAAACCCCTGCATTTGCACCCACACCTCTTTCCTCTCGGAAAGGACTGTAAACACAGTATTTGTCAAGCCCATCACTTCTAGCGTGCTCTTGGGCGAGGCACAACCTCACCCATTTCAGTTTCCAAATCTTTATCTGCTTTGAAAAGAAACAACACAGGCCCTCACGTGACTTCCTGACTTTAAGCCGGGGCTTATAATAGCACAGCTTAATTGAGTAATGTAATTTGAATTAAACTGCACTGATAATAAGCCCCGCTTTACAGTGGTGCAGCGTGTCCCTCCAGCAAGGATTTGCACTGATTTAATCACATCGGTGTAATTACACCACCACATATGTTCTCAACATAAGCAGGGCCTGTAAAAC
>KZ506075.1:74220-85701 GCA_002844005.1 Limosa lapponica baueri | reverse complement strand
AGGACATCCAGGTGTAACTTCACCACCGCAAACAGGGACTTCAGCAGAGCTCCAACCATCGCAGCACACCATGAAACGCTTTCAGGGCATGTTTATAGCACCAGGTGGATATTCAAATAAAGACTGCAAATCCCACCTGAGAATTACGGCAAATACCCAAATGGTTGATCCCAGACTGAACTCCAGTTCAAATACTAGTTAAGGTCCATGTCGCTTAGTCATTTGCACAGCAATTGCAGCATTAAAAAGCCCCACGTCTTTCTGCTGATCAAAATCAATGTTTTAATGTAGTAAGAGCAGCAGAAATAGGGGATCTCAGGAGGAGGAGGAAGCTTTGCTTTGGTTTTACATGGTGGTGGGAGCACATGCGACCAAGCTGGGAGCCTGACGCGACAGCTTCAGAGGTGAATTCAGTAAGAAGCTGGAAAAGGCTGAGGAAGAGTTACTGTCTCAGCACCGCTTGTCTTAGTTAAGAGCACGAAAGAGGCTGGCAAAATGATTTATTTGCCACCCACAGAAAACTTGCAGGCATATGGCTTTGTGGAAGGGGCTGACGGTTCCCTTTGACACCTGCCCGAGTTGATTTATTTCTCCTTTTAGGAGCAGGGAACTTTATTCATTTTGTGCTCTTCCTCACTTCTAAACAGAGGGCATCTCGAGTCCCAGCTCAGATGCCTGGGGACCTCTCTGAATTAACTAGCTCAAATTTGTATAAAAAAATACTTTTTTGCAGGGGTAACTTCACCTTGGTGGGCTTTACACAGCGTGTCCTCCAGCCAGAGAAAGCTTCATACTGTGCTCCAGATACAGTATCCACAAAATCTACACTATATTCCACAATCATTAATATTAGATGTGATCAACCAAAAGCATCAAACAACCTCAGTTTTCACAGACCCATGCAGAGGAAAGAAAAATACCCCAACAAACAAGCTAGGCATACTTTGCCCAGGAAATAAAAAACAGTCTAAAGCATCTGAAATTCACGTAAGTAATACTTTGGAGAAAGATATCCAGACTATGAAATATCGCTGTTCTGAGTTCTTTCATGAACATCACACAGACACAGCGCTACTGACTGCCACAAAGCTAACTCACTCATGCTTAAAATAAAGGGGAAGCAGGATCAGGTCTTTAAAGGCACTTAAATGCAAACCGAAGTCCTGAAATCTTTTTCATGCAATGCTTGTTCTACCCCTGACAAAGGACAGCATGATATGCCAGCCTCGAAAAAAGCGCTACGACATTAAACTGAACCCGAACGAGGGACAACGAATCTCAAGAGCTTCTCCCACAATAAATGATGCTTCTCTGGCCATCTTTATGAGAATTTTGCTATTGCATGCTACAGCCTGCTTCCACCTACCATTGCAGAAAAGGGGAGATATGAATTAGAAGTCAGACCTAGACACTGCAAATCAATTCATCTCTCTTATGATTATTTATCCTACCTTTCAATAATCCTGTGAGGATTGCCATTAAATTCTCAAGGCCAATGAAAAAGTCATTTAAATGAATTCCAAGGTCACTGCCTCTCCTTTGATTGCTGCATTAGGTTGTTCAGCAGCAAGTGTATCCCTCTGCACTAAGCTCCTCTAGTTTTTGACATTTTCTGTTCATAAAATGAATGGGAAAATAACAGCAACCCTACAGGTCCTTCACCCAGATGCTCCAATGTGCTACATAAGGTCTGCTGGGACACTGGAAGGAAGCCCACAGGCCTGTAGTGGACATCTGTGATAGACGTGCTCTTAGAAGATGCACTGTCATGTCAAGTATATACTGACATTAAAACTAAAAGACTAAGCAAGGGAAGCAACTCTTTCAATCCCAGGTGAGAAGAGAAAGGTCACAGTCAACACAAGGATGCCCTGCAGCCTACTCCAAGCACTGACATCCTCTGAGCCTGTCTGGGTCATTGCTAGCGGAAACACCCAAGGGGCTTCTAGGTCTACACAAGAGGACTCCCACAGCCTCAGTCTTTTCTTTCAGAAGACAAGTAGCTCCCCTGGAGGTGCAAGTCTGAGTTACTCTCCATCCAGCAGTAGAAACCAGTCAGGGTTCAGTGCCTGTCTCTGCTGAGCAGCTCTGGACAAGTCCTTTTGTCCTCCCAACACCTTATCTCGCTCCTGTTACACAAAAGGAGCCCCACGCTGTAAGGGCCAAGGCTCTAATAGAGAAGAACACGCAGAGTAAGCATAAAGGAGGAGTTGGGAAAAATAAGTTAAAGCTTATAAAACTCGGTGCTAGGACATCTGGTACAAGACAGGCCCCTGCTAACCGTTTCTAAAAAGAGATGTCTAAATGAAGTAAGAATTCTGTTTTCCCAGGTTATTTATAATCAATCTTCTCATTTGCACCGTGCAGCCAGGCAGATAAACAGCTCCTTCCTTCAGTGCAGTCGCTGTCACGCAGCTTAGCTCAGCTGCACCCCCAGAACGATGGCCAAAGGTCTCCACATCCTCCCAGTGCAGACAAGTCACTTCCCCCCAGAATCCCACCACAGGGCAGGAGACAACACTCGCTCAGCACTTCATCCTTCCCAGAGAGTGACGGTACGCAAGCGCAGAGGCAAAGGCTGAGCATGGACAGAGCAATGCTAATTAACACGCAGGGGCAAAAAGCACCTGGACGAAGGGGAGGTTAACAAATGTACCAAGCAAATACAGATATTTACTTGGAAAACCAGTTGTTTACAGCAGCCTGTTTGGCACCACAGCAAAGACTCACAATACAGAGTTGCAGTTGCTCCAAATGTTTTCAGAAGTGAAGGAACGCAAACACTTCTACTGTTAAAACCAAGTTTTGCCTGCAGAAGACAGGCAGAAAACCAGTCAAGCAGCTCCAGCTAAGCTCCTGCATATGCTGTCTTAGTGCCATCCTCAGAACATAAATCTCTGTTTCTCTCTGTCGTTCACTGTTTGCTTCTTTCAGGTTATTATGGCTATATAAATAAACACCATGCCTTTGGTCACGTCCTCTCATTTCAAGACAACACTGTCTGAGGATCTGAAGTGTACGCGACAAGCAAGAGATAAAAACCAACACCCAGGCAGTTGTGGACAAGGAATTTCTGACATGAAAAACCCTAGAGATAAATTAAATTGCAAATAAAGATTGAAAAGAATCATTACATTTCTGCCATTGACAGACTGCTTGAGTACTGTTATCGCATACCAGCTATTTACTGTAGCATGCTAGCTCCTCATCTGCCTATAGCTGCATACCAAAAATACCTCCATTAGCCTGATGAGAAAACAAACCTGAAGCACAAAGCATGTCCTGCTTTCAGCAAGTGCCTCAATGGCAGTTCAGACTACACTCATGGAAGATTTACAGACAACTTCAAGAAAAAAAAAAAAAAAATCTCAAAAAATGCAGATGCACCTTTCTTCTCTAAACATTTAACAGCTGGGGATACACCTTTGGTTTCCCTATTCCCAATCCCAGAGGAGCAGTGAGCTCTCAACACAGCAGAATAGCCAGCCCTTATGCATGCCGTGTTAACTTTGAATGCACACCTGTACATGTAAAAGCAAGAGTACGTACATGGAGGGGAGAAACAAGCCTTGGAGCCAGGGCAAGGATATACACAAGTCCTAGCCCTCTTATCAACCTATGCGAGAACAAAATGTATTCTCTTCTGCCATGGAAGTCTTTAAGATGTAAAGATTTCCTATGCATCATATTAAAGAGTAGGTCTAAGGTTTGACACGAGGCAGCTTACAGTTCTTCCACCGCTGTAGGAGAGCATAAACTACAGCAGCTGCAGATTCCCTTGCATAATTTAGCCGTCTGCATTGCAGACATCTGATGGGAAGTCATCCACAAATTTGGCAGGGAAGGAAGATGACAGAAGCTGCTGTTTCTTCCCATAATCACAGGTACACATTTGCAACCATGTTGGTTGCATGTTTACTTAATAGTCATAATGGTCATCTGGGCCATGCCCAGATCTCCAGGTTTCTGCTCTGAAAAAAATAAGAAATAAAAATCACCTTATGAAGGATCAGGAGCTCAAGAAATTTTATGCATCCTTTTCCCTCTGGGTACTTACTCCCACCAAGCCATCAGCACTGCTCACCCAGGTAAAATTCCAGGTACTTTAAGATAAAGACGTTTCAAGGTTTGATGCTTTCTTACAGGATCAGAAGGAGCAGCTTCCATATCTTTAACATAATATTGAATTCAAATTTTCAACAGCTAGAAACGTGCGCATGCATACACAACTTCAGATCCCCCCCACCTCACTACTCTACTTTTAAAGGTAGGTTTGATGTGACCAAGTATGACATTGCTTAGGGATCAGTGACAAGCAAACAGCTTGTATGGCTTTACAAAGACAAAGCCTGTGAAAGGTCAGCCTGGAAAAGACTCTGAGGAACTAGAAACATAGAATTAGAAGGAAAATACTTCAGCAGTTTGGGTTATTGCAGTCATGCTACATTTATGTGGTTGAAGCCTAATGCCTCAGCTGCGTGGGCTGCACAGTTCATCCCAGTGACAGGAGAGCAATACAGCATTACAGTCCCCACCATTATCACCATCTCACTGGCACTGCCACACATGCACAAGTACAGTCAATCTGTGTGTGCAATGATCTGTGCAAATCCAAACCCAGCATGTCCACGCAGAAGAAAGTCCTTGTCTGCCTCCAGCAGCTCCTCGGTGTGAAGTCGGGGCACAAAACGACTACACATCGGTCACCCCTTCTCCTATCTATATGACTTGCTGAAGCAGTGGTGACCCCACCCCAGGAACAGTCTCTCTCAGGAGAACCTCACACATGTGCTGCAGAGCACACACGGCAGACACAGATGTCCCTGCGGGAACGCCCCAGGGCACTGAGAGGAGCAGAGTAGCACAGCATGGGTCGCTACCAAATGATTCAGACAGACACCAGTGAAGTTCTGATCAGGCCACAGGAGCAGGCCAACACCACAGGAATGACCTGACACCTGCCTGGTACATGGGGATGCATGCCAAGAGAGCCAAACCTCACCTCTCTGCCTGATCACCTTGGTTGTAGAGGTAAAAGCATCTGAAATCCAATTCTTGATCGTCTTTTCCATGCTGGCATAACTGTTTCCTCCCCAGCATTGCTGAAACTGCTCAGCAGAAGAAGATTCATAACAGCTTCAGACAGTTACAGTACGAGATCGGATTTTTTTTTATTTTTATTTTTTTTTAAAGACAGTCAGATCACTGCATTACATAAGATAAATCAGATCAAACTGAGAAGAGAGCCTAACGAAGCACATCCTCCGGGAACCCTGTCTGCATCCGTGTCGTATTCGCAGCTCCAGCAGAAGGGATACCTTCAGCCAGCAACAGACCTCAGCAGGGGAAGGCTCAGCTAGAGAGGGACAAACACCGAGCGGGTCCTGCAGGATGCCTCCATAGGATTTAAAAGATGACAGCTCTGATGAACTGCATAACGCATGCTTCTGTCTTCATTTCTGGTCACGTGAAGGATATATTTTTTTGATGTAAAAGCTCAGGGGAAAGGGTGAATATTGTCCAACAACCTCAGCCCAGGCTCCTACCTCCCAGGGGTCCCTGAGAGTCAAGCAGGAAGAGAGATTTCTGCTCTGTCCTACCCTAAGAGTGCACTCTCCCTGCTTTTAACTTCACAGCGACCCCTGACTGAGTCAGGGTCCTGAGATTAGCCTTTGAAAAATACACCCCCATCTGCAACGCACAGACCCCAGCACGTGTCCAGGAACAATCTTTAAGCTAGTCACTGTCTTTATTTAAAATAACCTAACAACAAAAATCACATGGCTCCTTATTTCCATTCCAAATCTGGCTTCAGCTTCCAGCTATTGGAGATTACACTGTATGTATACACCCTCTCAATCAAAATTACACCGTGCAACTGGTAGAAATTAATGTTGGGAGATGATGGTGCCTCCCACCACCCCTCTTGGGTGGGAAAAGAAGTGAAGGAAGGTGGATCAGCTGGCATCAGGAGATATGAATTACACTTCCTACACCAGCTTGGAGGAACATGGCCCTGAGTAGGTGTTGAAAATTAATCTTCCCCTATTGAAATGTGAAAGAGAGAGACAACAGCATGACTGCCTTAAGGTGAAATTGTTGAGAGTTTATGAAAAATACCACCAGAAGGTTTCCTTCTCAATTAAACCATAATTATTCCACATCCAAAAAGGATCCCCCCTGCTTCGCCATTGCGAGATGATCAACAAAATTTTGCCCCACTATGAAAGACTTTATACTTCAGATTTATCAATGAAAATGCAGAAAACAGAGGTTAGACAAAATAGCTTTGAACGTCCAGCTCGGGAAAATAACATAGCAAATCATTTCCTAGGATGCAATTTGTATAAAACATCAGCAAAATGGATGCAATGCAAAGACTTCTTCCTAAGAAAGGTATGTCCCAAAGCACTTAATCTTTTGGGGCAGGGATGTTAAAAGCAATGGTGACATTGGCTATTACTGTGAAGTTACCTATGAAAATTGAGTACCAGGAAGGGATACTACCCAGAGCTCACACCTCCTGCCCAAAATTGGAGAAAAAGTGGTTACCAGCTTTGATACGTTCACCTGCTTAGAAGTGTGCTGGGATGCTCACTAATCACAAGTGGTCAGGACCCCAGAAGACACACCTCCACCATCAGCACAATACCTCTGTCTCAAAGCCAAGGATTCATTTATTAATAAATCAGAAAGACAGCATCACTTGCCAACTCACCATCTGAAAGGGCATAAGAAGCAGACAGGCAGGCAAGCAATCTTTCACTGCAGGTTTCCCTTTTCATTATTTGCCCTTTAAAGTAGGTTCTCTACACTCCCTTCTGCACGATAATAAAAATTGAAGCCATAAAGTATTTAGGAAGATAAACTTGATAATGAAAACTCTGCTGGTAATGATTCAAGTAGCAGAGATACTGTAAGGCACTTTCCAAATGAGAGCCCTGCAGTGTATGTTAAGCTTATCCAGGCAAGGAAATTAATTTATTTCAGAAGAAATAAACCTGTGCTTAATTTTTAAAGCTAATTCCTGCTGTTAACCCATCATTAGAGACAAGTGAAGTAAACCTATAAAATTAAGTTATGCTTCACTCTTATCAGAACTTACCATAAGAGCATTTAGGGCTTATACATACACCAGGGTCAAGCTTGCAGAAGGACAGTCACTCACTCCGGACACTCAGATGAGAACTTTCACTGGACAAAAAAGGGCCGACTAAAATTACTTAAGTCCTTTAAATAGACCACTCTGAATAGCTAAATAATCTACAACAGATACCCAGAGAAGGTGAGAATGGGGTGAGTCTCCCTTCAGCTGTCACCTTTCAGCTGCCCCTTGGCTCTCCGGCAGCCACAGCTACTCCTTCGCAGTAGTCTCAGTTCATAGAATCACAGAGTATCAGGTTGGAAGGGACCTCAAGGATCATCTGGCCCAACCTTTCTTGGCAAAGGCATGGTCTAGACAAGATGGCCTAGCACCCTGTCCAGCTAAATCTCAGAAGTGTCCAACGATGGGGAATCCACCACTTCCCTGGGGAGATTATTCCAGTGGCTGATTACTCTCATTGTGAAAAATTTTCCTCTTGTGCCAATTGGAATCTCCCCAGAAACTGATTTGTACCCATTACCCCTTGTCTTTTCCATGTGACTCGTGTAAAAAGGGAGTCTCCGTGTTCTTTGTAGCCACCCTTTAAATACTGGAACACGGTGCTAAGGTCTCCCTTAAGCCTTCTTTTCTCATGGCTGAACAAACCCAGTTCTCTCAGCCTCAGTTAGTCGGTAAAGACCTTTTAGGAGAGAGGGAAGGCAACAGTAATGCAAGAAATGAGGCAGCAAATCCCCAAAGAAACCAATGTTCCCTTCACACCACCTGCCACATATTCACAGGAAGATTTTTTTCTGATTGAAATAACCTTCACAAATACCTTCTTTAACAGAGAAAGTAATTGCTCCCTATTGGAGGCAAGTATAGAGCGATGCATTTTTGAACAAATCCCTCAAATTTTACAAAACCCAACTATCTGCCGTTCAGCTCCTTTCTTTCCTCCCTTACTACTGCCCTGCATACTGCTCTTGATACCCACAACTGCTGGCAAGTTAGTTATTCAGAATACACAGCGTGACACCAGAACAGCACCATGGCACAGAGCAAGTCGATATCCAGCCCAAAAGGCAGAGTAACCACAAATGCCCCAAAAAGTCTGGTTTTGCTACTCTTTCTGTTATGAAGCCAAACCAGAGCAAGACAAGGCTCCTCCCTTCGAGTCCCTGCACAGGCTCTAACCAGGCTGCAAGTCGTCACCACGAGCTGTGACAATCCTGCTTGACTTGTGTGCTCTCCTGGTCACACATGGGGTTTCCTAAGCCTGGGGGCCAAAAGCCTGATTGTCTGCCACCAGCCAAGGAACACCGAAGGCAGAATCCTACTTCCTTTGTGTTAATCGAGTCTTTGCAATGTTCGTATGCCTTCTGTACCCCAACACTTGCAACACTGGAGCATCTTGTAGTCTGGACGTGGCTCACTAGATAAAACTCCCACGCAAAGTGAAATGTTATCTGCATTTCACAGATTAGAAACAGAGACAAATATTTAGCGACTTGGGTCATGACTGTACAAGTCAAAGCAAGGCAAAGAACTAAACTTTTACATCTCCAGGCCAAGGCTATCACTTTTAACACTGGATCATCCTTTTTTATGACTTTGCTCAAAGAGCACAAACTGCTTCAAAAAGACAATAATCTTATACAAACTGTGTGCTCTAGTATCAAAAGACCGACACAAAAGAGACAATGGACTCCATCATTACTGTGTTCACCCTTTTCATTAGGTATCCCATCAAGTTTTACTGCACAAGTTAGTTATTAGGATTTTTATACTCTCCACATTCCTATTTATATTAAGTACCACTAAAACCCCTATTGATTTTTATTTTTAAACCCTCAAGAAACATAAGTGGGATGGTCATTAAAGGAAAAATCCATGTCAGGTCCTTCATTTTCCAGGTTTGCTCTGTTTTCAAGAACTCCTGTTTTAATGTGTCATTAAATCTCCACTGAAAATCATTGATGTAATTAGTTTAATGAGGCAGGTCGTTGCATTGGCAGGTCATTGCACTGAACTGTTTACACTTCTTGAGGCTTTTGGTGATATTCAAATATACCTAATATCAAGCAACATACTGTTGTACATATACATGCTTTTAAATCCTAGCCTGAATGTCCCAGTCCTCCTCTTTCTGAAATCAACAGTCAGAACCTTATTCTCTTCAGTGGAAGCAGATTCAGGAGCCGAGAATTTACCTGTTTCTAACTGGTTTATATGAAGAATAAATCTCTTCCAGGAGCCTGCCAGTAATGTACAGCTAAAAAGTGCATACATACAATGAACAAAGTTGGCACAATTTATGCTTGTCCAGGGAAGCGTTTTATTATACATTCCATTAAAAATGCATTAAGGCAACATTAAAGTTAGGCACCTAAGGGATGCAACGAGTCACGAAACACGATGCTGAAACCAAAGCAGATCTCTTCTCTTCACCATCTATCCAGTCTCTTGAACAGCAACATTCATCATCCGAGTGCCCTTGCACAACAATTCAATCTTTCAGCAATTAGGGCATTGCAACAGCCCATCCTGACATCTGCAGTGCTTCACCAAGAAACTCAGCAGAGGTAGGTACTGCCTGTGACCTCCATAACGGTCCAGAAAGTTTGCTGTACTCAAAGCTTTCTCTACTTATTCTGAAACAAGGAGGGCATTTTCACTGGCTGTAGTAGGAACAGCCCACAGAAAGGACCCTGACACACGCATGTCTCCTTGTGTATCATGCCACGGGCTGGTAAGCACAGCTCTATCAGGTGGATATGGCATCTGCCAGGCTTCCAAATAGATGACCTGCCTTACACACTACAAACTTCCAGCAATCCATTCAGGTTGCAGCCAATGCAGCCCAGAACTGCTTGCCTTCATTTTCTTCTCTGACTACAGCATCACTGAGTGACGGGCACAGTTGTTTTTAAAGTACTGCTCATATGGAAATGTCCAATTTAAAAAGTAGAGTTCGTCAGGTTGGATTGTGAAAGCTTATAAAGACCTTTCAGGAAACTCTAAAACAAACCCCTGACTGAGGGCTACATCCTGCCAAGCTTTCAGCTTCCAGCTCCCCGCTGTTTCACACAGCTAATGCACATTTTTGAAAACACGTCTCTTCTCTGCAACGTCTGCCATTCAGTAAGCCCTTCTCACACACAGTCACCTTCCACCAAGGACTGATGAACATTATACAGCTGGAAACAACGGCATAGAGTGCAGACACGGAGGGATGCTGGAGTAGATGCTACTATTGCTGCTGCTGCTCCTCCTCCTGGGAAGCTACCCGAGACCCCTCCATGCAGTCACTAGTCAGATGCACGGCTTTTGCTCCAAAGCAATTTGGCTGGTGCCAAGGCTGAGGCCAGAAGGCAGACCTTTGGTGATGAAAGAGTATTTTCCACTCAAAATAAATTGATGCCATCAACAGACAGGCCGAAGCTTTGACATCTTCTAGTGGTAGTTCTTCATAAATTAAATGTGCTCCTATAGCACAGGTCAAACAAGGACAGCTTCCCAGCTACCTACTGTTTGTCTTCATCCCAGAGGCTGTACATCTGAAGGCAGATGCCAAAAGCTCTCTCTCTAGCCACTGAACACAGCCAATATTTTATTTAAAAATCATAAATGTCAAATATTACAGGGATAAGTAAAAAATAAAGGATGTTTCCATCCATCCTGCATTCAGCATTGCTTGTTGTTTGGATAATCCACAAGCCTTTAACTTCTAGTTAGCTGGTGTAACTGCACTAGTTTACATTTAAAAAGAAAATCCTTGATTGAATCATGAATTAGCATGGAAAATCATAAGATTTTACTTATTTCTTTATCACAGGCTGCCAATGTTAGGCTGCTTGCTGACCTGTGCTGGAAACGCTATTTTTTCAGTCTGTGCAGTAAATTAGTTCTTCAGCCTTTTCAACTCGTGGCCTTTCTGCTGAGGCTGCCAACAGAGGTACCAATTAGCGCTCACTGCAATGGTAGCTTGCTCTCATAAGGAGCTTTCATAAGGAACCAGTGGGGGTCTGAAAGGGACACTTATTTATTTACAGTTGTAAAACCCAGTTTGAAAAAAACAGATTTGGTTTTGTGCGCACATTTTGGGTTTGCTTTACTTTAAATATTAAGTGAGCAACAGATTCCTACATCCTAATCTCACCACATGCCACAGTAAGAAACAAAACCAAGACCACTGAAACCAATGATGGTGAGCTGGCAGGGAGAGATCCAAGTCTGCTGCTTGGTTAGAAGCTGGAGGCCTTCAACTTGTATCGGGCTAATTGGTTGGCATTCTTAATAATGAGTCCACAAAGTGGCTTAAAACCTTGGGTTTTAATGCACCAGAGGGAGGAGGGAAGGAGGAAAGGGTGTGAAAAGCTGTTTTTCAAAGCTAA
>KZ506075.1:51110-65545 GCA_002844005.1 Limosa lapponica baueri | reverse complement strand
CTACACAGGAGTTAGTAAGAAGCACCTCAAGGCCTGGAGGAAGCAACAAGCAAAATCTAAAGTGTCATTTAAAGCTGAGACAAGGCGCATCCAACGCCTGAAGACCAAAAATAGGATGACAGAAGCCTGGAAGAGTTATCAAGAGCTAATTCAATTAAGAACAGAGAACAGGTTTTTGATTTAAACATCCTTTCAATAATGATGGTTAGAATTCTTTAAGTTATATCATGCCCTCCCCAAAATATTAGCAAAGATCAACCACTTTCAGCACTTTACCAGTAACATTTAAAGAAAAGAAAAAAAAAGAGAAGGGAGAGAGGGAAAAAAGTTGCTTTTCTGCAATGTGTACCTAGTGCCCACAAAAAATAGGTCATTTCATGTGGCTCAATGTCTGCTGGATTCTCTTTTGAGAATCTGCAATGACAGCACACGCGTGCACAGTATTAAAACACATTGGCTTTCCTCACCGCGGGCTGCCATGTACACTCTGGCAGGGCTGTGCCCCTGCTCCACAGAGCAATGCCTTGCATCAGAGTGACTTCCTGACATGATTTTAAGATTATACTATTCTGAAATATACCCTATACACCCTGCAGCTAACTAATTACACTATTTGGCTTTCCTAAAGCCCTTGCCATACCATTTGACTACTAATACTGCAGATTCCTCAGAGTAATATAATATTACGCATGTAACAGATTTACCTCATGTATAGTTTTAATTGCAACATCAATTACTTGCAAAATTCAAGTATCTCTAATTACTCAACGTTGTTTCCTTAAAAGTTGTACTTATTATACAAAACAGGGGCAAGAAGGCTACTGCTCAGATCATCTTTTGGGAAAGTAATAAACATGCACTAACACTAAGTGAGGACAAACAGCTGTCTTTAGCTCTGGACTGCTGAAATATCAGCCAAAGCCCACAGTGGCTTGTTAGCAGAGATTATCATTGGAAAGAGCTTGCAGCTGTTCTGTTTTGCCTCCAGTAGCTGTGCTCACTTGCTGTCACAGCACTGATATAAAGGCACTACACATTACAGGGATTATCTGGATATTATGTGGGCAGACAGGGAAAAAATCCCACCCCAAACATCTAATGTTTCACATGTGGTAGCCAAGAGATAACCACATCCTTGCAAAACTGAAAAGCATAATAAAGCGCAGGTGATGAAGTCATATCCTTGCTGATCATCTCCTCAGCATTGCTGCAGTTGCCATCTTGATTATTCATATCTGAAGGCTTAATGGACTAAATGAGGCTTAAAGAGTATGGCTAAATTCCTCCTCTTGGATCCACCGTGCAGTACTTGCCTGCAGTCTTTGTACCTCCTGATGCTAACAGGAATTCTGCCGTCACTTCATTCGTGAGTTCCCAATCCTGAAGCACCCAGCCCACGCTGCTGAAGACCCTGGGCTGCCTGCAACCATACGCGTGTCCCCAGCATAGCCCCATTGGGACAGTGAGACAGTTTTGCTGAGCCATATTATCATAGCAGTCTGCAACTGTCTGTTCCTTCCCATGCTTTTGTTTCTTTTTATTAGCTTCATTTCAAGATTATATCCGTGGCTGCAGCAAACACGGGAGGGTTACGAAGATGACACAACGCCCAAGAGCCAGGGGCTAACTGGTAACGGTATTTCTCCATCACCAGACTATCTCAGCTCTCTCCAGCTGCTCTACCAGCTTCACTGGCAACGCGTTGATTTGCACCAGCTGAAGAGCAACTGTACACACACTCACACGCTTTAAAGTGTCTCTCTCTCTCAACTGCTAGTCCCATAGGCTCATTCAGCCCCCAAAATATTTATGACTGCAAACAGCTCCCTTCAGGTAGAACAAGATGCTTTCAACATCACTTCATGTCATGACAGGAAACACAGACTTCGTAAAAATGACTAGCAATTTGGGGGTGCCTTGATCTCCAGGTTGTCTCTGCAAGACACTCTAAAGGCTACAGCTAAAGGCTGAAGAACCAATGAGAACTGCACACTCGGTATATACATTTTTAATAAAACAACAAAAGTCAGACCTTTTGCAAGGTTTTAGGTTCAGGCACCCAAGATCACTGGAAATTTAAGTTGGCATTTTTAACAAAACTGAGATCTGTGTATCTGCGTTTATTTTGGTCCACAGACAGTCTCCTGTTACAGACAAAATGCAATTGTAAAATGCAAGGCACGCATGCTAAAAACCAAACATTAGGCAATCTCTCTGCACTAGTTTATCCAGTCTCAGTGGGGTAGTTTTGTTTGCTCTTCTGAGCGGAGGGAATGAGGGAGAGATGGCTGTTCCTAAACCATTACATTCTGTAAATAATGAAGAGTACATAAAAGGTGGAGTGCATGAAGTTCAATGCCTTACTTTTTCAGCCACTCTGCTATATCTGCCGCGGTAGCACCATAGTTCTCAAAGTGGAACAGGAACTTTCCTTTCCTGTTAAAGTAACAAAACAAGGTTTAGTCCTTCCCTGGAAGATAAGAACATGCAATTATAGTTGAGTGTATGATTTCTAAAGTAGTAGCAAAACATAACTGACTCAAAATAGCAGATTGTAGGATATCCCCGGACATTGTATTCTTCCTTTATCCTTTCAAATTCAGCAGCGTAAACATTCATCCCCGCAAGAACCTGAAAAAACAGAGCATAATCATATTGATTCTTACAATGCAGCAGGAACTTTACTACTTTTTTTTAAAGAGTTAAGTAGAAACAACCAAGCTCTGGGCAGACTCTGATTTCTTACTGTAAAGCAAGGAGATCTCTGTAAAAGGCAGGGAAGTTTTTCTGATTTTGTGAAGAAGGAAACAGAGCAATGTTTGGGTTTAGTCCACAGAAAGCGAACACCAGCAGCTTGTCACCCCCTCCTTGCTCTGGAAGTGTCTCTGTTTCTTTGTATTCACCCACTAACAGAAATACCTAAAGGGAATTCTTTCAGTCACACTTCTTGTGCTCTTCGTGTATTTGGATTTTAAGCTACAAGTCTAAGTACATGGCTTGGTTCGCATCCAAACATTAGCTAGGACACAAGAAGTTCCACTCATCTCTCTGGTTTCAACTACAGCAATGAATTTACAGTCTCAGCTAATGTCCAGAACCAACCAAGCACTGGCATTATCCCAGTTCAAAAATGCACGTACTGAATGGCAAGGGAAAATCAGCATTATTTTGATGTGAAAGTAAAACATGCCCTATTTCCATGAGCCTGGGAAATACCACATAGCATTTATATTCTTTAAATATGTTAACTTACCTGACTGGTTGGGTATAACTAGGCTTAAAAATTAACCTTGTCCTACAGATATCACAAGAGGGGCACAGAAGCATAGTAGCTTTTCAGACTAGCAAGTGAAATAAAAAGCCTCTCCCCTTCCCTTTCCTTACCTCTATCCCAACCCATCCTCCACCTCAAGAGCCCTTCACCCACAAGCTTCAGGCTTGGGGCTCCTGTGCCCTGTCCAATTGTCTTCCAAAAATTTCTGACTTGAAAATTTGAAGATGGGACCAATTCTGAGTTTCTGTGGGTGTGGGATTCATACAGAGGTCTTTGTGCTGTAAAACCTTCAACCAGGGAGTTGCTGAGATACCACTTCATGATTAACTTAGTTTAATGGCTTAAATCATTTTAGCAGCAAGGTCTTAATCCAAACCCCTCCTCCTTCCCCCTCCAAAACCAGGATTTTCTCCTTCTAGCTGAAACACCACATCAGAATTTAATACCAAGTTCCTGACTGCAGCAAACTGCACACACCAACCAAATGTGCTCAGAGCCAGCATGAAATAAATCTTAAAGCAGAAAATCCTCATTTGAAGGTCAGCCTTTTCTAAGAATGTGCTGGAAAGTCAAAAAAATATACTTTGTTTTCCCTCCCCTATCCTGAGAAAGAATAAAGGAAAGATAACTGAGAAGAGTACAGAAATATGGTTTATTCTAGCTGACTTCTGAATTTTCCTTGTAGTTCCAACAACCAGACTGACTTAATTCCTATGAGGTTAACTAGACCCAGTTCTCCCCTTTCCTCATCCTCTGTGTCACCACTTGAGGGTAGGTAAATGCAATAGGATCAAGACAAAGTGGTTGCTTTATAAAGCAAGAACCAGGTTTGTTAACCAACACCATAAACACCAGTCTACCAGATTTCACATTTGCCATGAACTTTCAGTGGATTTCCTAGGTTTTAAAAGGGCGTTCCCAGCTATTTCAGATACTCTGCCACAATTTCACTGTGTCCACCCAGCCTGCAGTGATTGATACAAGTCAGTAACTTGGATTCATTCTGGTGTTCATACATCATATGAAGCATAATAGCAAAAAGCCTATTACAATGGTGTTCATTTTTAATGACAAAAGCAACAGCTTTAGCTGGCCTATAATCACAGAATTATGTAATATTAGCCTGTCAGGGACCATCAAAATACACCTACTACGCTAAGCTAGGATCCTCCCTCTACATCTAAGCTGCTCCCGCCAGATGTTTAGTTAATTTGCTTTTAGCAGATGAGTGAATGACCCTGACTTCAATTTAAGTCCATTACCTCTTGTGATAGCCACAGCAGACACAAAGATCAGTTTGGTCCTTTCACCTCTGCAATTTGATGTATTTCAACACTCTTCTGCTCTCCACCGAGCTACCTATAACCTAAAGCGACTCCGAACCTTTCCTCGCTGGCCATGTCTTCTGGGCTTCTGACCATTCCTGCTCTACTGGGACCCCTCCCTTGCCTCATAGTTTTCTTGATGGGATTGCTCCAAAACTGGTACCTCACACCACCACTTGAAGCCTTCCTAGAGCCAAGTTTAATGAACATGTTGAACAAAGGCTTCCTTTGTCCGATATCTGAAATAAGTGTAGCAACTTCATGCTCCTGAAGTCTCATGTTTTTACCAAAAAAAGAGACAAGGACCAAAGGAAGAAAGCACTTCAGCATATGCTCAAGCCGGCCTTCACTAAGTAAACACTCTGGCACACTCATGAAGTCCATGGGCTTTAAGGAGATGCTGAAGTGCTTTGTTTCCCACCAGTTCCTCCCCGCACTGGGGCTATAGTGCACTGGTGACAGTCACTTGCCAGAGCTCATCCTGTCCACAAACCACAGGAATCTCTCACGCCAAAGGTGAAATAAGCAACCTTCTTCCCATTCAGAGCCCCTTTTTTCCTTCTGCACCGGGTGTAATGGAATTGCAAGATCTAAACCTAATGTAACACTGGAAAATGCCACCCTGCCTTCCTCTCAGGAGCCGTTCTGGGACAAGAAACAACCAGTCCCAAGAGAACGCAGCGACCAGCGACAGGTACAGTTCACCTTTTCATTTTTATGACCTATTAAATAGGCAATACTGTACTTCATTTTCCTGCTATATAATAGCAATAATCGCTTTTGAGCCTGGCACATCCTGACAGCTAATGACAGGTCAGATTAAAAGGCCAAACCTTGAGCTCATCGAAACCAATCATAAACTTTCCAGCAAAGTCTGATCTGGAGGTCAGCATTGCCCTAAGGTATCCCATGGATAATTCATTTCAGCTACAGTGCGGTTAACTTAGAAATGGCAAACTGTGTACACATCCCACTCAGGAAGCTAATTAGGTCACATTTAGATGAACAGACTGATTTTTGTGAAAGACACGGGTGGCGGTGACATAACTGGACTTTCCTCTGAACTGATCCTGCTCTAAAAACACTCTGGTGCAAAACCCAACCCTGACCCGAGCTGCACCAAGCTCAGGCACTGCCAGCCTCAGTGCTGTGCCACAGCCTTGTCACTGAGCTCTGCAGGATTAGCCCGGATCTACAGAAACCATTTCCAAGTGAGGAAGGAAATAATCAAACCAGAATAGATTTGGAGTTTAAATTCTCCGGTCTGAATTTAATAAAACGAGCTGCACATGGACAAGGAAGGGATAATTGCAGGAGAACATAGCACACTGCAGCATGCCTTTTTTCTGGCACTGCCTCTGTCGGTGATTCTTTACATTCCTAATTCTTGCCCACCCCATGCCCCGCAAGACAGGAGTGACTTCCCAAAGATTGCAGCAGATGCTCCGCTGAGGGGAGATGGCATTAGAGCGCTGCCTGGTTAGACAAAAACGCACTTGAAAACATCTTCAAGGGTTGTACCATGTCCTAAGTAAATCCGAACAACTCCCACTCATTTCAGCCCTAAGCAAACAAGGATTTAGAGAAAACACTTCTGCAAAACAACTTGTTGGGAGAACGTGGGGGAGTGTGACAGCACTCGGTGCTTGTGAGCAGCACTGGCCAGAGCTGCCCTAGCGAAGAACCGCAGTGCTTCATCTCCTCAAGTGCTGCCAGGGGAGGTTTAGATTGGATATTAGGAAAGATTTCTTCACTGAAAAGGTTATCAAGCGGTGGAACAGACGGCCCAGAGAAGTGGTTGAGTCACTATCCTTGGAGGTATTTAAAAGACATGTAGACGCGGCACATGGTTTAGTGGTGGACTTGGCAGTGCTAGGTTTACAATTGGACTCCATCATCATAAATGTCTTTTCCAGCCTATACAATTCTATGATCTTTTCCTCATCATATGCCACCTCTCCTGAGGAAATCTGTAAACTGATAGCAAATGATCCAACAGGTAGGATCAGACTAAATCCAGCTAATGCCATGAAACAACACTCATGTATTATTGCTATCATATAAATTATACATTAAGCACATTACAAAACCTCGATTAGAGAAGTGCCTTTGACTTGCTTAGAGAGATCAATACACCTTATTAGTACAAAGAGGTAACTGAAATATTGTGACTGCTGTTGATGGATTTTATTATGGTCAAAGCTTGGTTTCATTTCAATCTGGTATGAATGCTAACTTTGTTGACAGAGCTATATTAAAAACTGTAAGATTTTATTAATGCTTATGCTTAGTGGCTAGGAGGATGATCAGTAGCTTACACAGGGAAATCCCCTTCCCATGACACTGTGATTCTCCACTAAAAAAGTGGGTTAATTATCACTATAAGGGCATCCATCCTTAATCCCTCAGTGAAACATCAGACCAAAAAGCTTATCAAACCCATTATAGCAAACATTTCTTTATCTTTACCAACACGAGCTCAACAGGACTACAAATTCAAAATTTGGAAACTAAACATAAAACTATATAGTGTCAGAGCCTGTTTTTCCGTAGCAAGAACTACACTGGATCTAAAGGGTAAGTTAACATCTCATTATCCAACGTTTTAAAAAAATAAAACCAAGAGAGAGAAACCTGAAGGGATCTGGAACAGAATCACTCATTTCTGTTTTGTTTCGACCTGCTTAAAAATTCCCCACTTTGATAAATATTTGTGGTTTCAAATACTCAAAAAAATGAAGCGTTAAAAGGATTTTTAAAATTTTATAGAAATCTTATATTCTCACTTACATATTTACCCTTCAGTTCTGTGGCTGCCTGCTGGTAAGATGGCATCATTCTCTTACAAACACCACACCCTGATAAAAAAGAAATTGTGTAAGTAATATGCAAACAATTCTATTCGGGACCTATGTTTCAAAGCATACAAAATTACTTTTTTTATAACAATAAATTTTAAACCAAAATTCCTTATCTGTTTCATGTAATAATTACTAGATTATTAGTTTCTAAGGATGTTACTTCCTGTTACATGCAGCTATTTTTGCATTTTTTTCACGCTATTCTTTTCATACTCATTTCTTGTCCCAATTTTGGAAAGAGTAACACCATCTTAGATTCCTCAGGCTCTGAGCTGAGACCAGAGGGGAACTTCAGATGAAACACACATTTCAAAAGTCAATGGAAGATGTCACACTTGTGAACTCAAACAAAAAGCTTTGTGCATTTTTGGTCTTTAAGGAAGGGGGGGGGAGGTACTTCAGATTCATCCCAGCTTAACAAGTCTTTGAAATTCACTTGAGACATTTCCTAAACACATTAAACAGACATGAAAAGATAAACAGAGCTCTGTTAATTGGGAAGACATAACTCAGAAGAAGCAACATCCCTTGAAGGATACAATAACTTTATGTGCTGAGGAAAATACAAACAGCAAGTGAGGAAGACTACCAGTGTATAGCCGGAGCGTGCTAAAAGCTGTTTGATGACGCTCTGGAGTGCTAAGCAGATTAGCGCTAAATCACCTTGTAAGCAGCAGGTTTCATCCTTGCCAAGTAAAATACGTGCCTGTGCATGGGAAGGGGTGGGAGGGCAGCCAGCATGAAAGAAAGGGAGCTGCAGCCAAGCACTTCAGGCACTTTTTGCGGAAACTCTTGGGTCCACCATGGGACAGCAGTCAACGATTTTATTCTGGTGAAGCGACAAGAGTTTTGAAAATATCTTCCAGAAAGGAGGAACCGATTTTGTAGCCACTGGTTTAGAATCACATCAGCATGCCTGGGAGGAACATCCTTTAATCAGAGGAAAGAGAGCTCTTGTTTCTGTGGTCTTTCCACCTTTGATCTCACTGCTCAAATTGCCAGTGAGGTTGTTAAATCAGTGCTGGTGAAAATGACGATTTCTTGGTGGGTGCAGACCACTCATTTGAGGCCCGCTGAGATCTTGCGGCTTCCTCTAAACCACTGGACAGACATCAAAAGGTACGAGTTGTTAACACCATCTTCTGGATCTTCTGTTTCTTCTCTCTTCAGCAGCCGGAGGCCTCAAACTCCCCCAGCTATCGATCTCTCTCTCTTCCCCTCTTCAACCTCTTACCGCTCCCTGGATTCCCTTCTGGAGCACAGGCACGTACCAGCCTCCTCCACCCATCCATCACCCCTATAGCCCTTCCGTTCTGCTGCTGCTCCCAAACCCACTTCAGCACAATCTCTCCTGCCCACGCATTTCTGGGTTATACTGTTTAGGATGCTGTCAAGCCACATATATCCCTATACTGGCATAAAAGGGTAACCTCAAAAACCTAATTTTTCTTCTGTTCTTTTTTCTTGGATTTTAACTCAAAAGAAGGGGCTTAATGAACACATATTAGTTTTTCCACTAGTAAACACTCCATTTTTATAACATAATTGAAAACAGGGCTTTAAAAAGCTCCTTTTTGTTGCCAAATCCAGGCCATCTCCTGAAGGAGTCTTCTTTGACAGTTAACTACAAATAAATCTAAATGCCTGTAAGTATACCTAATTTTTCATGTTTAGCACTGTCTGACTTTATAATATAGGTCTGAAAGTACAGTGAATGGTCTCCAAATGATAGGTAATATCTTCTAAGGAAAGCATGCCTTTGCTCCAAGTCATTTTACCCAGACCAAGCATTCCTGAAATATTAAAGAAACTACATTTAAGTTTGCAGTGGCTTTCATCTCCCTCTGCACTGGTACGTAATGAAAGACCCCATTTCCTATGAATCTGCCACAATGAATCTAAAGCCCCCGCATCCAACAAAGGAGAGAAATAATGCAGCTGCCATCCCCGTAGCTTCCCAGATAAAGCCTCTGATGTCCTCTCATGCCAAAGACCTCCCTAACTCACCCCTTGTAAGTAAGGAAAAGCAGAATTTCCTTTAGTGACCAGCCTTGATTTGCTGCTCCCAGTTGGGAAAGGTAACACCTGTATGTAACCAGTAACTTCAACTGCCCAAAGCCAGTATTTTAATGCAACTGCTGGATGTATTCTGTCTCCAGTAACAGGAGTAAGAGAAGAAAAACTGGACAAGAACCAAGTCAGAAGGTCTCGTGTGTTAAATAAAAGATGAGGGAGTTAAGAACTGTGAAATCAGAAGGGGGAAAAAAAAAACACCTTACAAGTAGGCTTCCTTCACAGCACTTTAGAAAGCAGCAAAAGTATTACAGCACTGAAGACTAGCAGGTGTTTTGCCACTTCAAAAGAAGAGAAACTGGAAGGAGGAGGGTTTCTGGGGGAATGGTTCAAAGAGAACGAAGGGTTAGATAAGGCACATTTCAGGAAGAGACTCAGTTGTGGAAAACAATAATTCACGATACAGGTAAACTGTGAAAGCACTCTGCAACTGAACTCTCCCTGAAGGGCTGATTTACAAGCAGAGCAGGCGTATCATCTCCTGCTGATGCTAAGGCGGCAGCAGCGACTGGGAGCGACCACGCACCACGCCAGGCCACGCAGGACCATCCTGCTGTGGAGTCTGAAGGCATGGAGCCGCAACTCAGTTAAAGGAAAAAACATTCTCCTATTGATGCATCAAACTAAGTCTTGGGCAATTCTGGCCACCTTGGCAGTACTCAGATGAGACTGAAAAGGTAGAATGGCGTTTCAGGCACTAACTACCAGAGAAAATACACTGAGAAACATCAGATAACGCTGCCATGGGACACAGTTTTGAAGAGAATCAGCCAGCAAATTGCTAGTGGTCCCTAACACCAATTTCCCTATCAGGGCAGCGCTGGGAGGTTTTTCTAGCTTAGGTCACATGTTCATTTCTTTCTCATGGCTCCCCTGCTTTCCAGCCAAACAACTCCAGTGCAACACAAGATCGTTTTGAAGAGCTGGAAAGCCTCTCACATACCAGTCACCAGGAAACAAAAAAAAGCAGTTGTAAATCTGCAAAATTAAGGAATGAGCAGCCAATGCTATGACAAGATAGCACCAATAACAAGGTCAAGGTCACAAAAGAAATGCAATGGCTGCAATGTGCTCTTCTCTTTCCTTTCTGCTCCCCTGCCCTGAAGTCCCACTTGTATTCAAGTTAGTCCTGCCCACATGGGTAGGAACACCCAGGCTGCTTCTTGGATGGAGCAGGAAAGATATTCCTGCTCCCGACCACTGCACTGTTCCCTTTGCCTGCAGTTAGGAAGAACAAGTATGTTGGCTTTTTTCAACTCTGCGGTCTCCTCTAGAGATCTTTTGCTTGTGTTGAACCAGCTTGTCTTATGTTATGGCCCAAACTGCAAAAGTAAAAAGCGTCTGCAATACCCATTTGCACTTACAGCTCCTTACAGGCCAGAGGGCTAGGCACTCTCAGACACATGTATTAACACTTACGCACTCAGCATAAAGTGTTTGTGTCTTGCAGAACACAAATCTAGGAAGGACAATGGGTAAAGAAATTACAGAAAGCAGCTGCTTAAAAGAACAATAAGCAAGAGTCATCACTACAAGAGAAAGAGGCAAGACTAGGATACAAGAGATGGACAACTAGGGGAAAACAGGACAAACAGGCAGAACAACAAAAGGAGTTGAATGATAAAGGTGGGACAAGATGGCATTAGTGAAGCACAGGTGAGGCTTTTACTCAAACTTGGGCATCTCTCAGCAGAGAAAGAGGTGACAGGACATGCTGGGTTACTTACATGGGGCGTAGAACATCATCAGAAGGGGTTTGTCTTCCTTCTTCAGAAGCCTTCTCAGTTCCTAGTGAATGAACCAAAGAAAATAAAACCAGACCTATACCCAAGGACACCTCTTATTATTTGTGTTGCAACTTTAAAAAGTTAATATATATATTCACAGAATCTAGGCTCATTTATCTAAAGGAAGAGGGGTCACCTTTCCTAACAGACAAGACTTGAGTTTCTTCTCCTTGCTCAATTTTAACTTGAAAGATGGCAAAACTTATTATAGATTCAAATATCTGCTAAACACCCTAGACCAGTATCTTCACTGTTGAGATGTGGAAGTTGCACAGCTTAAGAGTTTCTCACTGCAGGACCTCTTGACTGAAAACTTCTTCTTCCCTGACCCATCCAAAAAGCCACACTCTAATTCAAAAAGTTAGACTCAATAATAAACAAACCAAGTTCAGTTATCACACTATGAAACCTTGTCAGAGCTACGAGAAGCCATAAGAATAGATTTTTCAGTACCAGCGTGACAGAGAAACCAGATGAAGTTTTGAAATTGAATGCAACCCTTGGAAGGCTTCTAATAGAGTACAGAGGGTGAACATTAAATATTAATCTTCCTACAAAAACTGAATGTCAAAAAAACTGTTTCTAATATTAAAAATGAAAGGTAGAAAATTGAAAAGGCCCTTTACAAAATACCAGCTAGAGTCCAATCAATTACAGTTTTAAAAATCTATAGACTAGAGAAATAATACAAAAGACCAAGCTGATTATATTAGAGAGAAAATAATAGGTAGCTCTGTGGTGGCACTGGCTTTCTTAAGGTAGTTTCATCGTATTTGCTGCTTTCCCACTTAACACTGAGAGGACAGTTACTGTACAAGGTTAAATCACTCAAGATCCGGATTCTGTTCCTCCCTGCTCCGTACTTCCTGAGACAACCTCAGGCACACAAGGGAACCCAAGGCTTAATGGCAACCTGCAGTTTTAAAAGCAGCATTTTCCCTCCTACTTGCATCCTGCAGTGACTGCATCTTGCAAGCTGCTACACTTTCCTAAGACAAACAGGTCTCTTCTCCCACACCATCCACAATACTTTGATACTTGCCATGTAGCCAGCAAACTAACATCATGACCACACGTAAGGGAGAGGAAGGTGGGAAGCAGGAGGCTTTGCTCTATAGTTATCACAATCCACAAACTTTGTCAAGTCGCTTAAAACAGTTTGGGTGCTTTCAACTTCCCTTACAAAAAAGGAAGTAATGGTGCTTCTTCATTAAGAGTTAACTCAAACATACACACTCCCTTTATCCCATATATTTATAAAACATATAGAAAATCTATCTGCTAATGTACCTTCTCACTGTCAACATGCACAACATCTTTGGCTTCGGGATCCTCCTCCCACAGTGGAGCACCTTCTGGATCCTTTAGAAAGGCCACCATAGACTGTAATAAACAGAGAAAAAAAGCTTTTAAAGCAAAATGATTGGAAACCACGAGACATGCAACCTCAAGTCTATGCTGTCATGCAAACCTCATCTAATTAGTGCAGTGCCTTTGCTCTTCTGTTCATATATTCATCTGCTCTAATACAAATGAACACAAATTTATTGCAGAACCAAGTGACACATGGGCGTGCACCTTTCTCAAAACTGATATCCCAACCTACCAGTTCACATTTCCACTATAAAACTGGGGAAAACAGTGTGGATGCAGACCAGCACACAGGCAGTAGCTTCAAGGATCCTTCAGAGAGTTCTTTCAATGGTACTAGATCTGCAATACTTCCACAGTTACTCCCTGGCTTAGCAGGAAAGATTTCTCTTTATGTAGATGTCAGGTTCCCATGCCCTTCACCATATCTGAGTAACCTTTGAATCCAGTAGGACTAGTTGGAGGGCACACCAATGCTCGCTGTGAGCAAAACCAATGAACTCCACACTTAAAGATCAAACTGCTTATTTGGTCAAAGGGAGAACAATCCACCAATAGTTCCGTCTATGACCCATCTACCTAGAAACTGCACTCCATGGAATTTTTGGTAGGAGAGTAAGAAGCAAATGTGACAAGAGAAGTGGGAAACAGGGGACCCTATGATTCTGCAGCTCTCATATTCAACAAGCTGAGTACACATACATACATGCTTTATAACTGCTTTACCCGACTGACACACAACCAACAGCAGACCATTTCAGGAGACCACATATATTCTCTTTATTGTAAGGAAATACTCTCTGATGGTTCTGATTTCAGCCTGAGCCTGAAGGAAACTCCAGCCCTCCAAAGTCAATGAGTTGTTCTCCACAGATTCCAACAGAATTGCACTGCCCCCCATTTCCAGCTGTACATGGAAGCACAGGCTCAATCACTGTTATCCTTGCATGTCTGTGCTCTAGGAAACATAATACTTGGGGTTTTGTGTTCATTCACCGCTCAGATTGACCATGTTTATTTCCCTGTGGCATTCATTGTAGGTACGTGTCTACTCCCAGACAAGATCTCTGCCACACCAGTAATGTGGTGAGGTCCCTGAGGAGCTTCCTTCAATGTCAAAGTGAGTGGATGATGCTGCCACAGCACTAAGTGAACTTACTTGGAATCAGAGTGAAGAAAAGCTTCATTAAAGGCCTTTCTCAGCCCATGGGGTCTTTTGCCAAAACAGCTCATGACTGAAGAGCAGAGCTGCGTATATACTAACACAGGCCAAGAGCATCCATCTAAAAGCCTAGGTTTGCACTCCACCTTCTCAAGCGTACGTTGGCACCACACCTGGTGACACGTGCCACTGAAACAGTCTCGGAGACACTTTTGCCACTCCTCTGCCTTTGGTAGGGCTGCTCTGGTACAACATCCCAACAGCTTATCAACAGATAGTTCAGCCCATTTTCCTGCAACCCAGTTGTTATGCAAGGCTTGGGAGGATCCAGAGCTTACAGCAGGATCCATTTATTGCATTTATGTTTCTGTCTACTCGCACAGCTAATATTGAAGAGACTTGTCTTATCACAAGAGGCAGCATGTATTAGTCACTAGACAACAAGCAAAGCACTTAACGTACACAGTAAGAAGACCTAAGGGGCAAGGTAGTACTGTTTGGACCACAACACTTCCAGGAGAAGAAATTTGTTTTAATACGGCATTAGCAGAGAAAGAAGCTAGCTAGGGAAAAAAAAAAAAA
>KZ506074.1:383918-396866 GCA_002844005.1 Limosa lapponica baueri | reverse complement strand
AAATACTGCTGTAGGAAAACTTTCCCTTTGGAAAACTTGAAATCCAGTGTCATCCCAAAATATGCATATATGCCATGACAGTATTCCATGCGTTATGAGTACCTCCTGCCTTATCTAACAGCAACAGCCTGAGAACATATTTTTTTGTTTGTGCATCTCCTGCTACTTTGGATTGTCAAGGGCAAACTATGCCTTGAGAGAATGTGTGCACTGCCTTTTAAATACTTATGCTAAAATGAGTTTTTTCAGATTTCAGCTACTCTGGACTTTAATAGCAAGTCATAATTTTGTCCCTCCTTGAAAGATGTGTAAAATTTCCTGGTACTCAGAAAACGGTATTTCATATTGCAGTATTTTTCATGCTATTACTTTGTAACTTCCTCAGCTTTACTAACTAAAAATGGCACTCCAATACAGATAAATAAAGTTTAGATACAATGCTTTTCATTGTATGGATTCAGCTCTATGGCTATGTTATTCCAGATATTTGCTACCTTCAGTCTCCATTGCTTCAATATGTACATAAGACATCCATATGCTGGAAGAAGACTTAGCTGTAAAAGGTAGCCCATTTGCTTGGAAACAGATTCAGCCTGGGTATATTGTTCTGCTGTCCTGGTTCTCCACTGTCTGAATCAAATCCCTCCATGATAACAAGTACTAGCTGGAGGGGCATCTTCTCTTCCTTTTCATGTGGCTTCACACAAGATGAGACTGGCTGAACTACAGGAAAGAATGATGAACAAGGAAGAGAGACCTTCAAAGGATGTGGACTCTGGCGCTCAGCCCCACACATTGCCCTGCTGTCAGGGCTGAATGCAAATCTTATTTTTCACTGCATCAGGAATTTTTCACCCCCGCAATTAGTAAAACCCTAGCCAAAGTAAAATCCAACCACTTAATTAATTTCAAACAAAGAATTTATCTCTAATTTGAATGAAGAACCTGGTTTGTTTGGGAGGAACCAGATTCAAAGTAGATATGTGTAAGTAGTAGAATGCTGTTACTTTGTGTCTCAGATGAACAAATATTAGAAAATCAAGAAGGAAGGAAAGGGGCACAAGAATTTACCTTCTCTTGGGGCTGGGTAGAACAAAAAAGTTGGCTTTCCCTTCAGCTCCATTGACCATGGACTTCAAAGTATTTCCATTAGTTCTTCCAAAATGTATGCAGCTCTTGTTCCGCTCGTCACTTGTTTCCCTCCCTCCTCCAGGAGTTCAGCTCTGTGCTGCTCAGAGTGTCCTTCCCTAGGGAGTGCCACAGGCTGTGGGTTTGTCTCTGCTGCAGCTGCTTCTGGATCCTGAACAGCTTTAAGAACTAGAGCTCTGAATTCTCTGTTGGTAACCATTGGAGGAAACAGAGCTGATCTGTCTTTAACTAAAAGCGTAAGTTTATTGGCTGAATACCATTTATCAATGCAAACTATCATCAGCTGTTAAGGATAGATGTCACATGAGGAAACAAGGTTGAGTAGTGCTTCGGCAGAACTATTGACTCATAGAGGAATAATGATAATATAGGAGCAACGCAGGCCATTTTTGTAAACAGTAATTGCTGTTGAAAAGCAATGTAAAGGAAAATCCATATAGCTTTGGCTTATTTGTAGACTATACACAATGACAATTGCACTTAAATAGTGAAAAATCTTTTCACATATACATTAAAGGATGGCAAAACTCCAAAACACAGAAGCTAGCTGTGCAAAATATTAGTACCATGGCTATAGCTCTAAGAGGTGAGTGGATGATGGTGAGAAACACTTTGGAGCTTCTGTCTTTTTCCACTTGATATGTCTGAGGAGTTTTCCATCCACTCATTAGTTTCCCACACAACTATCTTCTCTTTACAATATGGTAGCTTGGAAGGTGGTGCATGTAAGAGAAGCATTCATTTATTAATGCATTCACAGCAAGACAAGAGCACGCTTATGTGCTCAGGAGATTGTTGTTTGACATGATAAAGTACAGTTTCAGGCCCTTTACTGGGAAAAGCTGGCTGGAGCCTAGTTATGCCAGTGCAAAGGTGTCCTGAGAATCAGCACATGTAATGGGACTGGTTAGCACAATGGCCAAGGTCACAAACAGTGCAGTTGCACACACCACAGACCAAGTGAGATTCATCATACAGTCTGGGAACTTGGGACTCTGTGATAATAGGAAACTGATTCACTTTAATGAGGTGGATGTAAATATCAACTCCTTTGCACCACTGTATATCTTATCACAAAAAGATTCCAACTGAGTTGAGCGGAGTAATTCCTTTGACAAGCTGCAGGTGTTGGGCCTGGCATGTATTCTCTGACTGCTGGGGGTTGGTTTACCCTGGTTGCCTACAGTAGATCTTACAATATAAATGATTTAATTTTTCAGTGGGAAAAAACCCCACCCCAACATGGGGCTGAAATGTCTTCTATCATCCAATGAAAGGAAAGGATAAAACATACAGTACACAGAGCCGCTTTATATGATTATAGCAACTTGAGTTCTGAAAGAAAGGAGGCTCAGAAGAGATTTCTTTTCCTTCCCAGATAGAGCTTTTGTGAAACATTGTCCTAAACAAATAAAAGATTTTTGCTCAAATGATCTACCTTGCTGTTTTCCTTTCCTTTGAAGAATCCTGTGATACAATAGGCAACCCATCAGGAATAATTAGATTATACGGCGGCATCCATGGAAACAATACAGCTTTTGAAAAGAACTCCTACAGAAGATCTTAGAAATCACATCTATTATGGATATCTTTTACTGTTTCAAAGACGGCACAGCTCCAAATTATGGGAACTAACAGTGGGGCAAAATCTGACTGCTCCATGCTTTGTCCCTTTGTCAATAATTATTACTACATGAAACAGTCAAGTAGTCATTGTACTGAGGAGAACAATTGGGTGACAGGAAGAAATTGGCCATGTTTTATTCCAAGTTTTGGGAATCAGTACTGAAAACTACATGTATTTTATGCAGTATGTTTAGTAAACTCACACCTTCCACATTCTTCAGCTTTTCTCCAAAGGGGCATTTATGGATGTCTCAAAAATCAAGATGGAAGAGATATTAAGAAAACGTATCTCTCTTTTTTGGCCTCATTTATAGAATGAAGAAACTGCAGACCTATTTGGCTTTACTGTCGCCATATTTATGATCCAGTATACCCGATCTGTTGCAATGTATTCATGATTTCAAAGTTGGAATTGTCTTAAAGGTGATTAAATTGGAAGGAAAAATATAATGATTTGTACTATAGAAAACAGGAGAGAAAGATACTGGCTCTGTTTCTCAATAATAGATTTTGAAGCTTTAGAGGAAGCAAAGACGTTTGACCTGATGATCCTACATATTGTGCTACAGATGATCTATATTTCACACATCATTCTGTATTGGTACATGTCTCATTGTCTGTCTGGATTCCCTACTATTCTTGGTCTCACTGTCCTTGGGGAGAAGGGGGGGGTGTCAGGAAAAGGGCTTAGATAACAAATCAGTTTCTTTAAAACAAGGAAAAAGGCAATAATAAAAAACCCACATCAGAGACTAGATTGTGTCCTATTGACTAAGTACAATTTGAAATTTCAAAAGTACCTGGGTAATGTAGGAAACAAGGTTTTTCTGAACCTCCATGAGATGCGTACTCCAGTGTTGCTGCCACACAGCCCCACGTTTCTCCCCAGAACAGGTCCAGGAGCAGCTGTACAAGATTCCCTCAAATACCTTGCCAATGGATTTTTACATCTTAACTGGCAGATTAGAATTTTAAAGGTGAGACAATAAAAAAAATCATCCATTATACCCATTAAGTCTCTGTATACAATGGGCTAAGTCGCATGGTAGGATTTTTGGGAAGGGGAGGCTGGAGACTTCTGTGGGATTTCATTGGGAAGTGAACTAAACCCACAGTCATTCAGGACTTCATAGAACATATTACCGTGAGAAGGTAATAGCGTAGCATTCTTAACCAAGGCTGAGATTGAACTGAAAACCAGACACACAGCAGAGGAAAGTGGTCAGATGAAAAAAATAGAAGGATAAACATTTGCCAGCAAAGCCCCTACCCATATAATTATTGTGTGCATGAACCTCTAAGGAAAAAAAGTAATTCTCTTTTTACATGTTGATTCTTTGCCCTGCTCATTGTGAAAACTGGAAGGGAGAGATAACTTTCCATTTATACTGAAAACCATTATTATTATCATTATTATGATCATTATTATTATTATTACAGCATCTATCCATAATACAGTGCAGATGTGCTTCTCCCCCCCCCCATTTTTTGGTAATCCAGTGTAAGGTGATAGCACATAAAGCCCATACTCTGTTTAACATACTTTTTAAGCAACAGTGTTTTTGGTCAGGAATGGGATTTTCTCCTAGTTCACATGGTTATTTGGTGTGCATTTGGTGTGCGCCTTTCCATTCCATTTCATTAAAGAGTCTTTCCTGGAACCAACAGAGAATAGGGAGGTTGCAGCCTTGCAAAGCACAGCGTCCGTAGTAGCAGTATGAGCAGACTGTCAGGGCTTACTTCTATTTCCAATAAACTCAAGGCCCAAGTCACAGAAGTGGTAGCCATCCACAGTTCCCACTGAATTCATCTGGAGTGTTAGGGGCTGGGCAGCTCTGCCAAATTAAATCTGTAACTACTATCACTATTCTGGGGAAAGTGATTTATTTTGAAAGATTACTGAAAGACCCGTGCTATTGCTTTATATATTATCGTCCTAAAGATACTCTTCCAATTCAATTAAAAGAGATCTTTTTCCAAATTCCACTTATCATGAAAATAGAGAATTATGGAAATCATAGGGTCTTAAAAACAACAACAACATAACCAAACCGGAACAAATAGATCATACAGAAGCTAGGCAAAATGCAAGACTATGTTAAGGCAACAAATTTATTTAATGAAAAAATGTAGTTCATTGTAGTACACACAGTTTCCACTGAGGTGTGCTAGCTCTCCAAATATCATCATCCACACCCTTCTCTTAGGCAACTATATGTGCTGTTATATCCTCAACAATGTCCACTACTGTGTCTCAGATTGCTAACCCTTTCACGCAACCATTTTATACACAGCGTGTTTTCAGGCAAGAACAGCAAAATACCGTAGAGGAAATCTGCTAAAACAAAAGATGATTTCTCTATTTTTAAACAAGACAGCGCAATTAGTTCCTGTCTGAAACTAGCCGTCTTTGTGAAGGGAGTGACATGGATATTAGCTTTGAATTCATCAAAATGATTGTGTATGTTATTCTGTGAGAATTCTGGGCAGGCTTAACAGTGTGCAAGAGGAGTTTTTCATGCTGTTTTGACATTTGTCTGCTTCCAGGAGCCATTGTGTGATGTTGTACCATCATTATTGCTACTACCATAAATGTAAGCTCCTTTTGCTTTTACATCAGACTGATTTCTCCATTATTCAAACCTATTTAAACCCCAAGGATGCTCGAGCACACCTATTGATATCTGAAAAAAACAGATAACACAGTGGGGCATTTTTAAATAAGCCACATAATCAGGAAAGTAACAGAGATCCAAAGATTTAACAAAGGTGAATCTGGGGAAGGGGGGAGGGAATTTCACTTTGTCAGCTTTCTGTTACTTGCAGATCCTTAAAAACAGGTTACCTGTGATTTTAAGAAAAGTTCATTCTATTTCAAGGGAATAATGACACAATAATTTTCAGCCTACAGGTAATCACTTTAAATTGCCACAAGGTGAATGCTGTGATATCTCTCCCTCTCAGCACAAAGCTCATGGACTCCTAGTGTTGCCAATATGGAATATACGTTTATTGGTCCATCATCAACAAGATACGTGTTCCCCCAAGAGACTGGTAGATCTTTAAATGTGGCTTCAATATGAAATATAAAAAGGGGGCAGAAAGGATTTAAGAATATAGCTGTAAGTAGCTGAACCCTACCTATTAACATGAAGGTTGTCTTGAAAAAACACTGTACTGTCTCAAAGCATTGCTTAGACATGCAGGAAGGATTCACCTCACCTAATATTATACACCTACAGTGCAGATATCTGAAGTCCCCTATGTATTGAATGGAGAGAAATAAGCACACTTCAACTAACCCACCATAGATATTTGCCTTAGGATGAGAGGGAATGTCTTCCTCTCTGCTGACTAGCAAAGGAAGCCTAGGGGACTAGCTCACATGTAGAAATCTTGCATTTTGAAATGAGTGCCTTTTGGAGTGTCGATATCTTCCTAAACTAAAAAAGCCTCACAGACACAAAACATAGATAGTTCCCTTCCATTAAGTGAAAGAGCAGCTATGAGACAGGCTTAGTGCGCCAGAGTTGTCCCTCAAGAAGCCTAGGAAGGGTTCTGCTAATTTATACTTTTCCCTTCCTGTACTGTACTGCAGTGTAAGAGCTTTGCTTAGGGAAGAGGCAGCACGGTCAAAGTACCCTTTCAATTAATCAGTCACGAGCTTGGAGGGCTGCCCATGATGGTGGGGCGCTCCAGTCTGGAGCTTGTGTTGAGAAGCTCCTCAGGTCATATCAACACTGGTAGCCCAAAAATCTGTAAGCAGCACTGCTTGTTGTCTGGGGACAATTGAAAAAAACCCACCCATGTTGCCACCTTCCTCACTAAATGGCAAATCAGCACCCCCCCTAGGATACAATCTTTGACACAGCCAGGACATTCCTCTAGCAGGAAATATGCCTCCAATTAATTTTGCCAGTTTAGGGAACTGCATTCAGAGCACTGCATGGGTATCACAGAGCTAGAGCATGTTGTGAGCACATGACAAAGATGTCATCTGGACGACAGGACATCCAAAAAGATCACTTTCATATGACAATTTGATTTGCAGGTTGAGATGCCAGAATACGCAGATTCAGACACTTTTGCATTTGCATTGCATTTTGATGGCTCTACAAAAGAGCTTGTCAATATTTTTTTCATTTTTTTAACTAAGTTCTGCTGGTGATTTTACTGAGATCTGTTCAGCAGGAACCCCCAGCTTTCTAGTCTCAAAGCTGGAAACTGGTATCCCACTCTAGCTGCTCTTCAAGGGACTTTGAAAAGGATAGATCTCCTATTGCAGTGTAACAGAAGTAAGAGACTTGGATCTTGAGTCTGTCTTTTAAGCAGCCTGTCTTCAAATAAAACCTGGTAAAGACTCCAAAACATGCATTTGAGAGGTGGACAGTGAGTCAAACGGGCACGCCAATCCAGAGAATGAGCGGAAGAGTGAGGTTTGCCAAAGGGTTACAGAGTTATTAGATGAAGTTATAATGTTACAGTAAATATGAGAAAAGCCAACAGAGGAGAAATTATGGGCTTTTGCAGTAGTTTTAGAGGAAAAATGGCCACTGTTGAGTTTCATAATTTACATAGATTATTATGCAGCTAGTCAGTGTTTCAGCACAACACAGGGCTTGCAGGAAATCATGCACACCCTTTGCCAGCAACAGCTCTAAAGAGCCAGGAGGTTGGTCCGTGCAGGAGCATAATGATTTATTCAAAGCACTTTTGCTACCAATAAAGCAAAGCTACTGGTGATGGAAATCGTCAAGTTGCCAGACTTACCCAGCTCCACCCAGGCAAGTGGAGAAATGCATGTGTTGGGAACTCCACCGGTCGTACGAGCACACATTTCCCTGTGCCTTTAAAGCACTCTTTCAGCAAATCCACTGTTGGCAGGCTCTTGTCTTGCCAGGAAGGTCAGGCTTTAGGCAGACTAAAGGAAGGAATTTCTAGGGCAACAGACTTCAGGGAGTGGCAGAATGACCAGCCTTATTGCCAGAGACATGCTGCTAAGCATAAGTAGAGGCAGCCGTGGTGTGGGATGGCAGTAGTCCCTCCTATGACCAGTAGTGATTTCACTGTCCCTCTCATCTCACTAAGTGCTTAAATGGGCAGCAAATCTGGCTCTCCAGGGCTCTCCTCAGCACACTGTTACATCACTACACTTTTCCTTCACTTCTATTCCTTTGGTAAAAGCAACCCTAATGCAACCTGCCCTGAGCTCCTCACAGCTGGGGCAACAAAACTTCTATCATCTTTCACTGTACTGGGAGGAAGTAATGTTTATCCTCTGCAACAGCAGTCAGAGAATCTTATTGACTTTCCTTGGGAGTAGTGGGGTGAAGGGAGACAGGGTAGAAATAGAAATGTTTTTAAAAGAAGAAGAAAAGTGCTGATATTTTAAGAGGGGCATTTTCATGTCTGGCCATTCACCTGATGTCTCAAAGACAGACACCCGGAGTAACCAAATATTTGACCCAATTTTCACTCCTCTTTGGAGAGATTGGCACCGCTAAAAGGATTCTCAATTTTCAAACAAACCTGAACACCAAAATATCACTTCTACACGTATAAAAGAGGCTCCACTAAGTCAACCTATATCTGCTTGTAGTCTTTCAGAACAGCCAGTGGAGTTAAAAATTAAATGAAATCTAAAATATGTCTTTCTTATTGTTTGTTTCTTTATGCCATATAATAAATCCCTAAAAGACTTATTTAAAACTGTTCAAGAGTGCCTGAACCCAAAACTTTGACTGAGTCTCTTTATAGAGACAGCAGGAAATCACAAACTTTAAATCCACATTGAACTTTCCCAAAGATCTGGAGCATTCTAAATGATGATTTTGATTCAAATCCATGTGTACTCATAAGGTCAATGTTTGATTTTGGGGTGTGTGGATTTTTTATTATATTTTTGTGAGTGATTGATAACACAATGATAATATTTGCCATATACTGCATGTATTACATTGTATTTCAGTCACTGTTGACTATTTTGACTGTTATCAGACCTTCCTTTTTTTTTTAGATAACAGAAGTGTACACTTCTATCCATTTCAGGGTGTGAGTGCAGTATAGAGTGCATCAGCAAAAAAACATTTGCTTGTTTTCAGAGGAACTATAGACAAAGGGTTAATTTTGCCAATGAACTAATAATTCCTTTTCACCTTCTGCTTTCCCTCCTGGTTCTTTAAGCTCCCCCGACTCCAACAGCAATTGAGGCAGAGAGTTTGTTTCCTTGGCCGTTGCCAAAGAAAATCAGGTGGAGAGATTTCTAGAGATATAGGTATATGTCCTTCATGTTAATGTGTAAATCTAATTTTCTGTTTCCCAGCCAGATCCCAATCAGAGAAGATCTTTTATGTCACCCAAATTCTTATTCTTTTTCATTATCCAGATTCTTACTTTGTAGACCACTGTGAGTTCCTACAGTTATGCTCCGTAGCATACAAAAAGCCAAGGGGATTTGAGGTTGTTCCTTCACATCACTAATAATCTGAGCAGGTTAAGTAGTCACAGACCAGATTTTCCTGGGTCTAGTGTCTATATTTTAACAGAATATACTACCGTATTAAAACTTAGAAGCGAGCATAATTAGAAATGCCATTGTTATGAGAAAACCAAGTAAAAACAGATATACAAATGGAAAATAGAAAGTTCTTAATTTCCAGCAGTGATGAGCTCATGCTCAGAGCAAGGAAAGATGCTAATTGTCACTGTTGATTTTCCTAGGTTTTACGTGAGCAAAGGTCTGAGTGGTGAGAAGTTACAAATCAGAGGAATGGCTAGAATACTAAATGGCATAGGTGAATATAGCCACTCATCTGAGGCTACAGAGAAAATCCGTATATTAAAAGAAGACCCTGATAGCCTGTTTGTGTTGCGTCCTGTGCTGAATGAAGCAGAGAGTTTGGGATTGGAAACTAAAAGGAAGGTATTGTATATATGCATCCTTTCCCCTAATTATAGAACCTTACACTCATCTTAAATCTGAGTGTTAATGGTATTTTTAAAGGATTTTACTGTTTATATAGATGCCTGATCCTACATGATGCTGAATTCCATTACACCACCTTTATTTTGGTAGGAGTGGGGAAAAGACATCACCTTTATGGGATTGAAGCCTGAAGGCATAGGGAGCCTATTTTTAAATCTTCTCGTCTGTAGAAATGTGACAGTAACATCCAGTCTGAAAAACATGAGAGAAGCTGAAGCCTGGCTGACCCAGATTGGATTAAGCAGTTCCAAAAGACTGCTCATTGGACAGAGAAAGGCACAAAAGCTGAACCATTCCCAGCAAAAAGAAAATAAATGAGTGCATGAAAAAGATGCCCAAACATATTATTCATTTTAAAAGGAGGAAAAACCGAAACAGAGACAGTAAATATCAGAAGAGCAACAAAGAAGATTCAGCAGAGCCTCAGTAAAAGTAGATATAGTTGGCTAAAGAGGAACATTAAGCAAGACCACAGAGGCTCTTGGTTTCCTGAAGAGAATCCTCGCCTCTTGGGTTATTCACCTTTTCATAAATTTGAGCTGGGTAGCAGTAGTGCTGTCCTCAAAGCTAAAGGGGCTGGTGGGTAATTAAAAGAGAGTTCCATTAGGACTATCTCAGACAATTAGGGATCTATATTTAAAAGGAAGTTTCTTTTCAAGAAAAGCCTCTTGCTTCATAATAAATGAAAACAGCAGTGTTATTCAGAGTGCTAAATTTCCTCCTAGGAATATTTCAAGAGAATAACAGTAATACACATCCTGTAAAACATGAATTGCACATATGGATGTGTTTGAGGAAGACTTAATTTTATATCATTTACACAAGCAAAATAAAGACAAGTACATGTGCCTGCATTTCTTCTAAAACTATAATACATCATGACCTGCATACGTAAAAAAGGGACAACTACAGGATTCCAGCAAAATGCCTATTTCTTGTGCCCCTAGAAAGTCAAATCCATATGCCCCATCCAAAATCTGATTCAGATCTCTTATAAATAAGGGTCCATATATATATATAAACCATCTGACTGTTTCTTTATTATATATCAGTGTTAAATTTAATAGCTTTGGAAGACATTTTAGAGTTTGGTTTGCATTATCACCCTTTTCTCTCTCCTTTCTGTCTCTCTTCCAGAATAAAATAAAAAACATTACTTGAGATTTTTGGTTGCTTATACAGAACATGTAAAACCCCGTACAGCTGAAGACAGTGTCTACTGAGGCTCACCATTTAGGTCTTCTGGTTTGTATTTGTGTCCAGTTGATATTTGTGAGAAATTCTTACAGACACAGGATGAGTCAATGAGCAGGGAAACATTTTGTTTCATTCTGCGGTCAGTTTTCCAGAGAGTTCAAAGTACTTCAGAAATGTGAAGCCATAGCATTTTAAGAGCAGGGTGTGGAAAAGGACTCATTAGGGCCTAAAGTCAGCCAAAGGAACCCAGAGAAGAAAAAACAAACAGAAAACCCCAAACCAAACTGAAAAGATACTAGAATGATAGAATCATAGTGTTGGCTGGAAGGGACCTCCAGAGGTCATTTAGTCCCAACCCCTGCTCCAAACAGGACTATTGCCAGCACTAGATCAGGTCATCCGTGGCTTTGTCTAGCTGAGTCTTGTAAATCTCCAAGGATGGGGATTTCACAGGGTTCTGGGGTAAGCTGTTCCATGGCAGCACCAGTCTCTCAGTGAACAGGATTTTCCTAATGTCTGTTTTGAACCCCCCAAGCCAGAATTTGTATTTTTTGCTTCTTGCTATTCTGCCACTATCAAAAAGAGTTTGGCTCCATCATCTATGTAACTGCTTTTAAAGGAGTTGCAGACTGCTTATTAACCACCCCTAAGCCTTCTTTTGCCACACTAAAGAAGTGTGGCTCCGCCATGTGCTCTAGTCCCTGACCATCTTCAGAGCTCTTTGCTAGACACTGTCCAGTTTCTCAATGTTGCTTTTGAACTGGGGCATCTAACACTGGACACTATTCCAGGTGCAGCCACACAAGTGCTGAGCAGAGGCAGGTGCTGCCCTCCCCTGATCTGCTGGCCCTGCATCTCCTGATGTTGCCCAGGATACTGTTTGCCTTGTCTACAGTTGGAGCACTCTGTTGGCTTGTATTCAGCTGACATCAACCATGACCCCATCTCCTTTCTGTCAAGTGTCACTCACCCAAGTGTTCCATACCCTTTGCTGATGGGTGGGTTTACTTCTCCCCTAGTGCAGAACTTTGTTCTTCTCCTTGGTGAGCTTCAGGAGGTCCTCTCTGGCAAACTCCCAGGTGTCACAGGCTGTCTTGGGATGGAAACTCTTTTGTTTATCTATAAATTTTTTATGTGTGTATTCCTGTAACACCAAAACTACCTCACAAATCCCTGATCATTATCTCCACTAGCAGGTGAAGAAGATGCACAGCCAAGTAACAAGATTCCAGCAATACTTTAGAAATGTTTGGTTTGAAAACCAAAAATGGATTGCCAAGTACCTGAGCAGAACAACCAAGGTCTAATTTCAGATAACCCTGAAGCCTAACTATATTAAGTCTAGATAGAGAATGGACTACTAAAATTCCACTAGACCAGAAAAGTATTTAAAAAATAGAGGACCATGAAAATATACATCAGAGCAGAAAAACAACTTAAGAAATAGAAAAATTACATGTATGTAATTTGGAGATGTATGTAATGTATGTATGTAGATGTATGTGGAGATGTATGTAATGTTTGGAGAATGTTTTAACTGATTATCACATCAAGCTTCAAAAGTGGTATCCCCATTTTTTCTTTTAGTAGTAATTAATGCTACAGGATACACCTCTCTTTCTTTTTTCTCACAATAATGACATGCATTCACCTGTAAAATGATATGTAAAATATTTTCCCTCCATTTCTCACTGCTAGCAAATGATTCTTACATTTCTTTTTGCGATTATTCTACATTGCACACTTGTTTCAGTTATTGATAAGCACTGTTTTTCAATACAGTTAGGAAATGTTTCTAGTGCTCATGTATAGACTATTTCAGTTTGAAGGGACCTACAACAATCACCTAGTCCAACTGCCTGGCCAATTCAGGTCTGATCAAAAGTTAAAGTATGTTAAGGGCATTGTCCAAATGCCTCTTAAACACTGGCATTGACCACCTCTCTAGGAAGCCTGTTCCAGTGTTTGACCACCCTCTTGGTAAAGAAATG